>JAQQZY010000024.1:8194190-8216640 GCA_030068375.1 Ostorhinchus rueppellii | reverse complement strand
GGCCAACATTGACAGACGTTACAACAAGTGAGGAAGAAGAGTTTTAAAAGAAACATGGTGTGGTGCATGTGGACACACCAGGAAACTCAATCATTTTTTTATTTAGTATGGGTTAGAGGGGTTTTATATATAACAATAATGACTATATCTGTAAATTAACACATTTATATTCATCGTCATGTTTATGGAATGCCTTCTTGTGATAATAAATAAACAAATCACTGCATTTGTGATTTAATGGAAAAACTGACATTATGCACTTTGTTTTTCGACATTTAGTAAATATTGATAAAGTTTTGTACATATGTCCAATGGGAAAGCCACTAGTACAATGAGTAAAATGAGTGAATTCTTTGTGAGAAGTTGAGAAGTAAAACATTAATGTTCGACATCACCAGTGTTAACTTCAGAATAAACACAAACTCCACCTGATTTAGACGGTGTCCATGACCAAAGGAGAACCAGTAGCTCACATACTGACTCAGACGGGTGGGAGTTTGAGGATTAAATTACATATGAGCAATCAAAATGAACAAATATCCTTGTGCCTGCGGTGGATGAGTTTCCATGTTAACATCCGGTACTGTGGGTGTGTTTAGTGATTCAAGTGTGACCACCTTGGCCACAAACAGCCAAGGTCTTTTAGGTGAGCCAGGGGTCCCAAAGGAAATTCATTCAAAAATTCAAGAAAGCTCTGATTTTAGACAATTTGTGTCTATGGTTTGATGGTGTTGTTCCTCATATTTTGCTGTAAGCCCTGTGCTAAATGAATACATGTTCTTGTGTCAAATTTACATTGAGCTGTTGTGTAAAAGCTGATCTGTCCCTGATACAGTAAGAATGTTCCATGACTGATCCTAATATAAATTTCAACATTCTACTGTCACAGCATTGATATACAACACCTTCAAAACACACCTCAAAAACAAAAAACGGTCTCATTTCAAACCAACACTTTACTCAGAATTGGGTAGATTTCATGGAGCCTGATCCATACATGTATGTACCGTGCACTAGGACCATCTGACTGGCTTTACACCAGAAAAGCCTTTGTTGTGAGGTGCATTGATGAATTTACTCTGCTCCATTGTTGTTATTGAATTATTTTTGTTATCATCATTATATTTGTCGAAACAAATGTACCTTTAGTTGTGCCAGGCATTAAAATTAACAAGAAATTATAGAAAATAAAGATAGTCCAATAATTTTTTTCTGCAACTGTTGCATCTCCAGTGTCCCCGTCTCCTCCTGAGTGGCAGGAGAGGGCCAACAAAATTAGATTTTTAGATTTTGTTTTGTAATCTGGAATTACTTTTCAGCCATGCACCTTCACCAGACAAACAAGCACTTTATAAATTGGCACATTAGACCCTGGTCTTTATGGACTCACATACTAGTATCTCTATGTAAAAATGCGAATTGAGTCAATTATATGAAGTTTCAAAACAACCTTTACCGTAATGCAATAACCATCGATCAGTAAAAGCCATTTTATTTAGGCTGATGCTGGTCAACATGTCAGAATTCAAAAATCCCAACGACAGTGAAAATTAGAGATGTATGGGAAGCAAAACCTCCACACAAACATAATCAAAGCACAAAGTTCCAAACAATAGCCGGTAGTAAAAAAAACTTGCAATGTTATATGAGTTGAGAGTTCTGAATATTCATTGTAGAGGGTTACCTTTACAGTGAGCATAGGGCATGGTGATGACATACTCTTCGTCTCTGCTCAGAAACAATAGCCGTGCTTTGCCATCGAGAATCGCTGACAGAGAGTTACCTACGACAGCAGAAGGACAGATGAGTGTTTGATTCAAGGCCACTTTCCCCTTTAAAGAGGTTACAGCGACTGCCATTTATGGTGCTTCTGAAGGACATTTATCAGGACACCCAAGGACAAAGTAATCCAAGAGGTGATAGAACCTATAGTAAGCATTTATGTCCATGAAGTGGTTAATGGTGTATTATCATATATGTACCGTAGAACTTGGATTTGGCCAAGATACTTCCGCTGATAGAAAAACCATCCTTCCTATTGCAAACATAGAAGGCAGAGATGGGAGGATGGTGGGACACCTGGCAGAAGACACACACACACAGACAGACAGAGATATGAGCAACAGAGTGAGAAAAAAAAGGTGTCATATCCACGCGGCGTGATAGAATTTAACACTTGCTGCCTTTTGCAGGTGAGTGCTGTGTGTTCGCTCAATTCTGCAAAATATTTCACACATGACGAGAATCATTTTGTGTGTATTTATGCATTGTATTCACAGAACTAATGTGTTTTCACCTGTTCAGCTATGTAGAATGTGCAGCTGTCAGTCTGAGGATGGAGCCAGCAACAGCGAAATGTTTCCCCTAAGATTGGGTTGTAAGGCTTCTTTAGGCCCTGAAAATGTCAACACATAGTACAATGTAAGTTAGCTCCACACAGAATGCACACACAGCTGAATAAAAAAAAAGTTCTCTGTATTTTACTTTTCAGTTTTATGTTAAAGTTACTGAAACTGTGGTTTGGCAACACCTGATCAAAGTGCTAAAATTGAACTTGTAAATAGTTAAAGTAGCATTAAGATGTTGATCAGGACTGTCCAAACAAGATGATAATAGCAGGACATGTGAGAATGAGGGGATCTTACCTTGGGCTTCTTGTAAAAGCCAGACAAGTACCATCTCAACACCTGCTTTATCCGACCATATGCACTCTCCTCCAGTGCAGCTCTGTGACAAGAAAGACAGAAAACACACACATAGAAAAACAATTATTTAGAGAATAGAATATATGATGACGTTTGGTGTGGATTATATTTGGAGAGAAAGTAATTTAACCAAACGTGTTGGTACACACTAATACAGTACACCGACTCAAAATGACTCACTGTGAAAGCAGATCAGCATGATAGTAGTAGTCAGACAGCTTATCCAAGAAGGACCGTGGCTCCAGGATGAAGGTGGGTAGCACCACTTTCGACAAATCCATTCCTGGTCGCAACTGTTTCAGTAGACTCCAGATCAAACCCTTGTTCTCCTCCGATACTGTCTCCACCTGGGATGCCTCTCCAGCCTAATGGGACACACAAAGACACAGGTGGGGCTGCTTTAGATTCCGAAGAGGTGCAAGTAAAGTGATGTGTGTGTGTGTGAACTTTGTGTCGTTTCACCTCAGCCATCTCTTCTGTGCTCTGTTCTACGTAGGCCGTGGCCTGTGGCCCAGGGGACAGCTCATCTGATTGGTCCATGTCGCTCTCTTCTGTCAGTCTTCCACCGTTCTCATTGGCTGTGGTGTCCCAGTCGTCATGAGCCTCACGCTCCGATTTGTCAGAAAAGCCGTCATGCTCCATGTGGTGATTGCCCAGCAGCACACTGTCATTCAACCTGATGGCAAACGAAGAAGTCAGCACCAAGGTTACAACTATATTAAGCACCCGCTTTATTGCAGCTGAATTTCCTCACACAAACAAACCCTGTATATATTACCAACAACATAGATAATTGCATAATTTAATGAGGAACTGGCTCCATAACATCTCATAGTTTAGCCTCTGACTTGCATGTTGGGCTCAGACTGTCAGCATATAATTACCAGGGATAATTAAATTGCGGGTGGAAGATTGAAGAAGCTTTACAGAGTGTGGAAAGACTTCAAAGATGACTGTCACATGAACAACATACAGATGTCTTTCATAATTTTGCTTCCATTTTGATGATTTCCTTCCCATTAAGGTGGCATAGCCTGGAACATAATGAAAACCTCCAAGATAAACTGAAATGACCATTAATGAACCACTAAAGGACCTTCAAATGTCCTCTGTTCTCCAATATCATCCACCTCACAGCTAGAATTAGTAAGCTTACTGCGTGAAAGAGAATCCACAACAAAAAAAACACACCTGGCCTGGGGGTTTGTATGTATTCAGCAAATATGACCCGCCTGGTTACCAGGACAACCAAACCACATCCTTATACCCCTTAATACTCATGCAGCCCCCTCTTTGCCTGGGTCTGAATATCACTGGCAACAAAAAGGATGATATGTATATACATGCATGATGAAATACACAACCATGAACACGTGCTTACACACACCAAGAGACGACTGCAAGCAAGACTGAATAATCCAATAATGCTGTGGAATGTTCTCATCTAAGACAAATCGAAACAGGCCTCAGGTCTGTTTGCTCTCGCTGTTAAGAATAAAGTTAAATTTAAAGAAAGAAATGAAGAAGAAAGTCACACATCAGTCTGTAAATGGTTGGTAAAAGCAGAAGTGAGAAAAGGGAGAGAGGGAGACCGGGTGAAATCAATAGTTAGCCTAAATGGGAACATCACGGTTCCAATCCAACAGCCATTTTACAAGTCTGAGAGTGGACATCTGTGTACTACAATGGGTACACACATCCAAAAGCAAATGCATTTAAAGAGAGACAGCGAGTCAGACAAACGGGCACAGTAACGCATTTAAACAGGTTTTAAATCACAAACATATTAGCTTTAGTTTTAAGTCGCACATTTTACAAATCACAAACTAATGCGGACGACCCTCAGGATGATAGCGGCGTCACGTTTAGAGAAAAGAATACGGACACAAACAACAAGAAGCGTAAGAGTCAGCAGGTTCTAATCTCTGAAGCTCTGAACAAACCTGAACTCTTGCATTTCTGCACACTGGCTCAGACCAAACAGCAGCGTTATTTATTAACCCAAACACGCCCTGCAACACAGGTAGCTTCTCTTACCAGAAAGACCAGAATCACACCGACAAACTCTTCCTCGGGAAACACAACACCACCGATGATGTTGCCAGTAAATCCAAACACGAGCGCTGTCTCTCTTTATCTCCTCTTCTGTCTGTCTGTCTGTCTGTGTGTGTGTGTATAAATGCCTTCTGTCAAGTCACTAAAAGGTGCACTTTTGTTTCCTCAGCTCTGGCACACCTGCTTCCTGTTTGTTTGTGCTTTCCTTTCTGTGTCTGTGTGTGTGTGTCTGTTGAGACTGCAGCGGGTTGTGTTGCTGCCGTCTCTTTCTGGGTGGTTCACAGTCTACTCCATCTTCCTGCTCCTCTGTCAGTCATGTGATCTTGTGGGATAGTGTGATTGGCTATGAGAGGAGCTGGAGAGGAGGAAGAGCTGGAACTGTTGGCCAGAGGGAGGGTTTGGGCCACAGAGGAGGTTAAGAGGAGGTGGGGGTTTGAATGGAAAAGGATGTCTAATAAACGATGTAAACGGTGCAAACAATAATGCCAAATCCTGAAAGGAAATTGAAAAATAACTATGATACAAGGGCGCCTATGGGCAAGAAAACTAAAAAGACACACCAGCTATGCAAATACTGTTGCATATTTATGACTAAAACCCAGCAGTTTGTCTGACCACATTTTCACTCTCTTCAAAGACAACGATTTTTTCTCCACTTCCTTGTGAAGCAGATTTCTCTCCCTGTTTGAGTGTTGCAAAAAGCAAAAACTAGGGCAAGTCCTCACCACGCTCAGGACTGGAGAGAGGAATATAATTACCCCAACATAATTACACCCCATATTTCACAGATGAAAATGACAAAAACACTGGCTAGTCCTAGGTTCCTCTTCTCTGTTTTTGTGCCTAACAGACAAACAAAAGTGCTTGCATATATAGAATATGTACAAGTTAAGACCACACAGATTCAATAACAAAGCAATGCAGAACTAAGAGAAAACAGGAGTGGGAATCACATCTTTATATTTAGTTTCCTGACATAGGCTATAGCTTGTTTTTTGGGGGGGGGTTTCAGACTCTGGATTTCAGCTCTTGCAGCTGTAACACTGATTAAAGCACATTTCAACTCATTTTGCATTTAATGTGGCTACAACAGCTGCAGTTTGTTGAGGCAGATGAACAGCCAAAACACGGAACCCCAAACACATCATTACCGTATTTTCCGGATAATAAGCAGCTACTTTTTTCCACGTTTTGAGTCCTGTGGTCTATAATACCATGCGGCTAATCTATAGATTTTTTACGGGCTACTGGCCTCCAGGGGGCACTCTTAGCAGGAAGCGCAAAAGCGAGACAGACAGGCGGAAAAGGTGACGCACAGAGAAAGATGCTAGTTTTAAGCTTAACTCATTCACACACCCTCACCGTGGAAAACACACAAAGAAATGCATATGATGCAGCTTTTAGGTTAAAAGCAGTCGCTCCCGCTGTCCAAGAAGGAAAAAGCTCAGGGGCAACTTTGCCTCCAGATGAAAGTGACATTGAGAGTGACAACGAAAGAGAGACGGAGAAGGTGTGTGGGCGGAGCCTTTCTGAGGCTGTTCAACTCCAACACTGAAGAAGAGGACTTCAGTGGTTTCAGTGCGCAGGAGGAAGACGGAGACAGTGATCAATGACTTTTCTGTGTTTTTTAACCAGACGTTTTACTGCCATGTTGCTGCCATTTTACTGTGATGTTGCTGCTGTGTTACTCCCATGTTACAGGCACTGTTTAGAAAAAAGCGGTTAAAGTATGTACATAAATATTCATAAAATCTTTTTGTAAATATGTCATGTTACAATGTGGACGCTTGTGGCTTATAATCAGCAATGGCTTATATATGTAGAAATATATTTTTCTTTTAACATTTCGTGGGTGCGGATTATATTCAGGTGGGCTTTATAGCCTGGAAAATACAGTAATAGTGTTGCATTTTTATTTTCTTCGTGGTATTTATGTTCATTGACTAAAAAAATTTGAGTCAGGTTGCTTGGCTTCAGTTAAAAAAAAAGGACAATTTCCTTTATGAAATATGCCTTTTCCCTACAGCTTTTACCTCACCTACGATGTTGTTTCAAATATTACAGATTATAAGTAAAAAGCTGTGCCAGTGCAGTTAGTGGATCACATGCAGCCTCATGAGGCTTGTTGGACCCTGTTCTAAATTGTGCTGCTCTATTGATTACACTTGTGTTTACTGACAATAACTCTGTTCTTCTGTCTTCATAAAGATGTGTGCAGTTAGTATATCACCAAAAGAACTGCACTTATCTGCTTTTCGTTGTTAAATCAGTTCACACTAACGAGCTTCGCTTAGTTTGAGAGCGTTTTGCAACGGGCCACAATATTTTCCTGCAAATTCATTTATCTTAAGCTGTGATTCTGCGCAGATGGCCAGAAAGGACAGAGGCTATATTGTAGAAGGATATCATTTTGGAATTTCAGACAGATTCTGACATAACTAACAAATTATGAAAGTATTTTGCTGAATTGGCAACAACTTCAAGGGTGTTTTTCAGAAATACTTGTCCAATAACATTGACTGATTGACTTGAGATGTAGATAAATTAGCTAGATGTGTGCAGATTTGTGTGTATTACTCACTGTAGCAGCTCCGCGTCTGTCAGCGCCGTTGACTGCAGCAGGTGGAGTATATGTGAGGACTCTGAAGACGTGCTGATATCGCCTTCTTTCCCCGTTTTGGCTGTCAGTTTGTAAAGGCTGGAGCAGCTTAGAGCCAACTCCAGGGCATCCATCCAGCACCGGCCTGAAGACACCGACAAATTTAAGATGCAGCCGGAGATGCACGCTAACAATAAATTCTGCATGTGACAGTCATTTCAATTATCTCAAAATATGCCAGGAAACACAATTCCAAGCACAACAATGCTCAAGGCTCACCGTCAGATTCAGAGGCTGCTCTGAAGATCAGGTAGTTGCTGGGTAGAGGCTGTGTGATGGAGCCAACATTCTCTCCTTTGGGACCCTGAGCATATGGACGACACAGTGATTCATGCATCATGCCACTTTAGTAATGTTGTATCAGCATAAACAAATAGTCTATAAGTGTGGTGCTGAATTAGAAAGGGTAATTAGCGCCTAGAAATGACAATGACAGCAAAATAAATGTGTGCACAGAAAAGTATGTCACTATTTACCACTAATCTTGCAAAAATCAGACCCTGTAAATATCCTCATAGACATAAAGAGCTACTGATCTAAAATGTTAAATAACTTTTGAACCATTAACACAACCAATAATTCAAGTATAATACAGTTTCTCATTAGGTGTGTTATTTGGATGTTAAAAAGCTCCATAGTCAACAAGAAAAAAATTGCCGTTTTCCACAACAGTGTTCACCAGTAAACCTCAGAGCAACAAACTGCAGTGGTTAACCCCTTGACGCCGATTGTCACGAATTTGCATCAAACCACTTCTGCTCCAAAATGCAACCAAAATACTGTCTACTTCAAAGCAAAAACACAAGTTAAAATTTTTTTTCCATAATTGAAAATAAATTCAGGCATCAATGGGTTAAAGAGGCTTGCATTTATGTTCCAACAATATGTTTTGTTAAAAGTCACTTTGCTCTATTTTGACATTTTAAGTTTGAATTAATTCTAAGATATTAGAAGCATCTACATTATCAGCAAATTAAATACAGGAAAACACTTTATGCACAATGCAAAATGCAGAGTGTAACATTAGAATAATTTGTGACAAGTATAAATTACTTGGTGTAGTAAAAATTAATTTGGAAGTTGCCATTAAATAACTAGATCATTCAGGATGAAGCTAAAGAAGCCACAGAATTCCAAATCTTGTCTTGACAGCAGTTCAAATCCACTAGAAAAATAGAGGTTTCACCACATTTATTTCATCATCATCCAAAATCCCCGATTTCTACTCCTGAAGACAGAGTCACTTGAGTTAACCTGCTCATACGTTATTATTAGGGTTCAAAAAACGCCTTGAGCTATGTCAGACCTTGACAGCCCAGATGGATTTCTCCAGCGGGTGGTAGAGCTTAAAGCAGAAGCCGTCCTTCTTTGAGGGCCTTTCTATCAGCTTGCATGCGCTGAGCAGGATGGTCCCGACCCAGTGGTCTGTTTTAGGGGTCTTATAGATCAAGAGAACTCCTGGCTTTAGTGCACACCACAGCTTGGTCCAACTCTTTAATGAGCCACGGATCTAAAAAAAAAAAAATTGAATACGATGGTGGGAATAGAAAGGGAGATGACGTAGTATAAAAATATACTGAGACGTCATTTGTGCACCTTTAACCAGTTGGACATGATGACAACACTGGGGTCCTTTAGTGCACTGAACAGTTCCTTAGCTGCCCGTTTCTTTTCTTGCCTGTAATTCTGCTTTTGGACCTGTGAAATGTAAAAATAACATAGTTGAGTCATCTGTCTTACTGCTCAGTGGCCTGATCTTAAAAGTATAAACACTAGGTGGAAGCAGAGTCAAAGAAATGCTGGTTTTAATCCTGGAAAATGTGCCTTTGGTTATAAATGAGTGATAATTATAGCACATAATAACAGAGTACACACAGGACTCCAGGACACTTAAAACACTACCCGAATACTTACTGCACATTTCACACTAATGTACAATTACAAAGACAATAAATAGTTAAATAGTAGAGAGCTATGATTATTCTCAGAGTAATGCTCAGCAACTCTAGCTTTTTGGAAACAGTACAGGAAGTGATGTGTACCTTAAGAGACTCTTTCCGGGCCAGCTTTTCTGTAGGGGAGGGGCAGTCCTTCTCAAGACCATTAAACATCCTGGACTCAGACTGGAGGAGGGAGGGACAAGAGAGGGCCGTCAGCGAGGATCAACAGGAGAGAAACTACAGAAACAAAATCTACCAAATTCCCCTCCTTTATGCTATTCTGGTTGTCACTTACATTTGTTCAGTAACAGCAGAGTAACTCAAACAGAACCATGGCTTTTAAATAATAAATATAGGAGTCACATTTACATTCGGTTGCTATGCTCAGCTGCTTAAGCCTAAGTTGACTAGCTTCTCATCTTTCCATGTTGCTTAATATGTTTGTGTATCATAAAAAATCTCATTATACAGCATTCTGTTTGCCATGTAGTACAATTGCTTTTATGTCAGACTTTTTGTTCGACAGCAGAGGGCACAGATTGTTGGCTCATCTCCACTGATCGCTAAACACAGATTATTAGCAGTAACTCATATGGCCTGCAACTGCACATCACAGTGAAAGCGCAGGATATTTTTGCTCTGCTAAACCAGTATGATGCACAGTGCTATATGGTGAGCCCATAAAGGCAGTAAATCTTAGCTAAACATTACAATACTCAGTATAAATGACAAAATCCAAGAGTGAGGCTGTGATCAGTCTCCTATTGTTCCATAAGGGTTTCTGGGACAAGAGAAAGGGCCAAAAATGCAGCTGCGCTAGGGAATTTTTCCACATACATTATAAAGAACTCAAATATTATGAGACAAGGGAGGGTGAGGTGACAACAGGAGAGGAGACGAGACAAGATGAGGTTACCCCGTTGCAACCGTCAACATTTACTGACCATTCCTCATTTGTATTACCAAGGAATGGAGACAGATTGTTAGGAACAGTACAACATAAGAGGAGAGGCAGCAGCAACACAATAGAAGCTTAGTTGCTCAGTAAAAAGCTTGTGTTGCCAAAAGACACAGTTCCCACCACGGCACTTTGGTCCAGTGTCTTCACTTAAAACTACATATGCTTTCTTTTTTCAGTACTGTTATGCAACATTTTCTTTTTCAAGGCAGGAAGTTTTCTATGCTACCTCATGACTTTCTTGTTACTGTTCTAAACTATTGAATATTAACATAAACACTCGTCGATGCAGATTTTACCTAAAAAGTAGGAAACCTCAAATCAAGCCCTAAAACGTTTGCACTGATGTTTAAAGGGTGTTAAGAATGTAATCATCACAAAACTCAAAAAGACTTCGGCGTACTGTTAAGGAGCTGCCCAATCAGGAGCTGTATTCTTACCTTGCTGCCTGGTGATTGGGCAGGACTAAGTTCATTACTCAGCATGGAGAGACCGTTCCTGTCTGTTTCACTGCCTGGTGGGAACCCACAACACACAGTCACATACAAATGAACTTGGTGAATAAACCTGCTGACAGACAATTAAAGCATGACAGCCGCCAAAGGAGCTAAAAAAGCAGCAGCAGAGCTTTGTTGATTTGTATGAAGTAAGAACAGTACAACACAATACACAGTAATCTCACAAACAGTGCAAAGTATGCAAGCACACTTTACACGTTATCGTATATTTCTGCCATAGCCACGCTCCATTTGTAGGTTTGTAGGCCTTTACCTGCGCTGAGGTTGTAGAGGTCGTTGTCTCCTCCATAAGACAGGTTCCGGGTGAGGGTGCGAGGGTCGATTTTAGGTGGGGAGACAGCATTCGGGCACAGAGAAAACCTCCGATGGAACAAATTCTCCTCCTTCATTCTGACAACCTGCTTGCCCTCTGCAGAGACAGAAACACAGAGGGAATGGTGCTAAGACATGGCAAAGGAAGGCTGAGAACTGAGACGAGATCAGAATCTTCAAAATGTCTTGCCAAGCTCAAAAATTACAGACACACTTCTCTCCGTGTTTGTCCATCAGCCTCTCCGGACCCCCACCCTTTATCTCCTCCGGCTACGCAAACAAAGAACTACTGTATGAAGACATGTAAGCCCGTCCACATAATAGGACCGAGCATGGCAGAGACACGCCGTTCACACTGCACATTGTCAGCGTACATGACAAATAGTGTTTCCACCCAAGTTCACCCAAGCTGTCCACAGAGAGCCACTGTCCAAGGCGACACTCCACAGCCACCACCACCCCCATCACCACCACTGCTCCATCCACTCCGTCTGCCCACATCAGCCAGCTCTGTAGTGCAGAGAGAGTCTGCAAACTACAGAAAAACAAGCACTAATCCTTTCTTTAACGCTGATAATGAATACATCTTTTAATTTAATTTGAGTATGCACATGCAACCATAGAGGGCAAGACTATTAGAATTAACAACTGGAACTAAAAACAAACTGTTCAGTGAAGTCAAATACAAATAATAAAATGATATAAAAACTACAATTAACAACCAGTTGATCTAAAATAAAATGGAGTCATCCTGATTTCTATACTAGATTACTTCAAGTTTAATTTTTGATTTGGCTAAATGGTATTAATCTCTCCTCTTATGGGAATAACCTATGTGATTCATAGTTTACAAAAGTAAAATGACTTTGCACATAGGACTTTTAAGAAACAGTAGCTTTGTAAATCATATCTCATGTCATGCGTTCTTTCATCCTACATTTATCAGATTCTATAATTAAAAACCTGGCTAATAATATCGGAAAATTGCCACTACATTAAAACTGAATTAGTATTTTTCTTTTGAGGTCAACTGGAATTGGACAAAGACTAAAGAGAATTAAAAGCACTGCTGTAATTCTTAAAACAGTATTTGTGGTGGGGTTAAGTATACAGGATCAGACAGGGGCTTTGCAATCTAATGTCGTCACTGCTGTTTTTAATTTACAGCAGTGAGTGGATGAGTCAGTTTGTCATGCCCACTTGAAGGGTACAAAAATAAGTACACACATAAATACAACCATAGCGGACCATACAGATGATAGACAGACCTACGTCTAGACTTCATGTCATCTTCGAGCTTGTATTTGGTGGTGACAAAGACGTTTTGTTGATACACGGAGACAAAAGACGTCGCACATCCTCATCTGTCTACCTCATTTTACTCTCTACTGAACTATGCAACAATTGACAAGTTGCAAACTGATCATAGGATGTTACTAACAACAGCTGAGGGTCACTGCTGTTTCCAGACAGATCATTATGTTCGTTCGAATGGGTAGTAAGTTGATCCTAGCAAATCGGAGCTGTCAGTAAAACACTGAGGTTAATGGAGCATGGCTGTTACCACCTGGGTCTGTCTGGAAAGGCTCGCTGTGCTCAGTTCAGATCAATATAATCCCATTCATCTTCTCTCAGTGCACAAATACATACAGCAAACCAGACCCTCTGACTCCCAGCCTACGGAGCGGTCTCGCCCACAAGTGCTCAATTACAACATCCCCAAAGTGCATGTTGCATAAATATCATTCATACATTTTTACTGAATGATTCATTTTTAACTCTCCCACATAATTCAACTGTGATTACACCGGCTCATGATGTCAGTGCACCGTGTCGCAGTGTGCATAGGGCTGAATAAGAGACCAGTGGGTTGACAATTGCTTAAACTTATGATTTGGAAACTGCATATGGGATTTGGAGACATCCAAGTGGAACCAAGATGAGCCTTTTGGGAGAATATACATGTAAAATGTGAAATAACAGTCAAGTTTGCACATTGTAGTCACACCACTCCCTGCTTCCTCTGTGACTCACGTTCAAATTCATTCTTTATTTTGGATTTTGTGGTCTCTTATTTGTATTACTTCATCATGCCCACTACTCGTGTGTCCTTCCAGACAGGCAACGGTGAACAACCAAGATATTAGAGAGAAAGGTGTCTTTTTTTCTACACAAAAAGAGGCGCTATTTGTACTTGTGGGGCAGGTCTATAAATAGCACACAATTGCTGCAGTGCATGTGTACATGTGTAGTACACTGCTGAACCCTGAGTGGGGAGCAGGCTGCATGGTGTAGAGTTGGAAGCTCTAGTATTACACAACACAATGAGCTCAAATATACGTAGAGGCAGAAGTAAATCCACTAATAGTACAAGAACTAAAGCAGGTCATGCTGTCGTAGGCTGACATGGATACTGACAGAACAAACCAATCACATCTGGTTCTCACAGCTGCAGGGTGGGATTGTGCATGAGCATATTACGCAGTCTAGACACAGCATGGGTGTGGCCTTCATGCATGCTTAATGTGTTTGTTGTGTGTGGACTTGCCCGGCTGTGTGCATGCTGAATGATTCAAGTGTGATGTGACAGTGTAGACGACGTGCATACGTGACTGTGTGCTTGTCCTACTGCTGCAGAATGGGAAGAGGATTACACATGCATATGATGTAGTGCTCGACAAGAGAGAAAACTGTTTTACCCAACTAGCCAATCCTAATAGCTGCAGCACAGCAGGGTGAACTGAATTTCTAAATAAAAAACACATAAACAAGCAGTACTGGCCGCATACTTATTTTTCTATATTAACTATTATAATTGAAGTCACAGTTTTACTTGCATGTGTCTAATGTCCATCTGTTCAGGTGTGCTCAGGTATAGCTCCCATGGCTTAGTGATGAACCCTATAATGCCAAACGTATCATATTTGATACATGAGTTTTCAAGCCCTGAAGTCTACATGATCAGTGTGATTTTTTTTCCTGAAAAACCTGATGTATACAATTAGATATGTGAAATACACATATCATCCACCAGGGGGGAGGAATCCATTCAGCATTTAGTCCTTTTTAACCATACAGGTATGTGTGTGCAAGTGTGTTGAGAGAGGGTGTAAGTGTGTGGGGTGTCCTGATTTTTACATTTTTAATTTATACGTAAAGCACTTTATGCAACGTCTTTACTGTATGAAAAGTGCTATATAAATAAAAATAACATTTAAAATAAAGACTGACCAGTGGCCTTTCCAGTGGTACTACAAGATTGTCATTTATGAGGAAGGAGGCAGAACTTTACCAATTGCAATTGCATTTACACATTTCTTAGACATGTTTAAATTATATGATGTTTTGTTTGTTTAAACATAATAATATTTGAGCATTGAGACCTGATGTATCAAATATCACACATGGAAACTGATATTTGAAAAAAAAAAAAAAAAATGGGGGGTTGTTCAGAAGGGCCAATAAAGGCTCCAGTTTGAGAGAAGTGTTATATTCTGTCAATGATTTAATGGTTCAGGCTTTACAAGGTTAAAGGTATACTCACACTGAATACTACTACTACTACTAACTGAGGAAGAAAAGGTGCACATAAAATAGAAAAAACAGGAAATGCCATATAGTGCATGTAATTCATTAGCAGCACATAATTTTAAGAAATCCAGTAACTTGTGATAGAACAGACTAGATTCTGAGGCAAGTGCAGTGCATGAAGGCCACACCTCAGTCCTCTGCAAAAACTAAAATACGTCGACATCAACACAGAAATATATCATCAAATAAAACATTCCATTGCTTGTTATCTTTTAGTATGTTATTAAAGGATGGTGTGGGTTTCAGTGTTGACACAGTTTTAGAAATGAAGTCTGTTTAACTCTGATACTGATAAGCACCAAATTAGCAGCACAATGTGAGGCTAAATAAAAACATTGGACTTTTTAATTGCCTGATTTTCATGAGGAAGTGCAGCGGTGGCATTTACAAAAGAAAGAGGAGCTCTGGAGTGTGTAAGAAAAATGGTGCCACTTCAACAACCACATGAAATTCAATATATTTATCAGTGGCTCCAAAATCAGTACTGAGACTAATGCTGCTATCTATAATAAACAGGGATAACAAGCCGAAAAGGCATTTCTGATATCTAATCTTGTGTTATCAAGCTAAGAGAAACAAGGAGTTAAGCAGACCTACGTTCCGTTCTCAAAACTTTCATGAGAAAGTTTAGAGTTTACTTTACAGAGACAGAGAAAGGAGAGAATGTAGGAGAAATTAGGCTACCCGATGACAGTCCAAGGAGAAATCCAGATGTTATTCCTGCTTACCTCTCTCCCTCCAATTACTTCCTAAAAGAGTAAGGTATTAACATTCATTACTTTCGTTCTTTCTACAGGACACCAACGGCGCAGCACTAGGTTAAACCTGAATTCATGCAGGACGGTCATTCTACACAGGTGCTAGGCTAATATTTAGTCACTGGAGTGCAGCAATAACACCGTGGTAGCAGCACCAGGCTTGTCAATAACACAGATTCCACATATTAACCTTGAGCTATGCGTAGAAGGTTAGATAAAACAACAACAACAACAGTGCCTGACCCACAGTTACCTTGGCGAGATGAAAGTATGAGGCATGCTTAAGTTCAGCAATCATTACACTAACTAAGGCAGCTGAGGGAGGTGTCTGGTAAAGGAACATATTGGCATGTCCTAACCTGTATACTTTTAATGTGCTTGACTGATCTAACAAACACAAATCTAAGTCTCTCTCAGGGACACATGGTATAAGGGTGTGAATGTGCTGGCTGATAGTAACCTTCACTGTACTAGGAAAAACAAAACACTTTGTTTTGTGTTAAATAAAGCCCTGAAACTTTCCATAGATCAGTGAACCAACCCTTTCTTGTACCTTGTTTGATAACAATCCACTTAAAAAATGTAAAAAATACACACATTATGTTGGAGAAATGAGGAACTTGTTATCATACTGTCCTCTGGCAGTGCAGGTAAGACAATTTCTACAGCAACACAGCTTAAGATTCTCCAGTCCATGGTGTACTATTTGCACTGAGCTTTATGAAAACTATCACAGTGAAAACCTTGGGAAATGCTTGTGGGAGTTAATGAACCTGGCACATTCTATCTGCGCTGCAAGTTTTGTCACTGCATGTCATATGACGGCAACTGTGTACTGATTTAAAACTACAGTGGACTGTTGGTACACAAGGTCATTAGTGCAACATCAATCATTTGATTTGCATGTGTTGCTCTGACTGCTGTAGCTAGCTTTCTTACATGAGCAAAACAAAACAGTGTCTGAAGGAGATGCAGTGTGTTCCGAGGAGGAGGGGGAGATAAAATGTATAATGAGTGTGTTGACCTAATTAATGCTGGACTCAAAGCAGGATTTCCATCATGACCTCCAATGCACCGTTTGGCATCATGAGCAATCTGAAAAACAGTTTGTGGTATAAAAAAACAACCCAAAACACATGGTTCCCTTCATCTGTTGGGCAGTTAAACATCTTCAGTCAATAAAATCACCTTGTTACTATTCAGCCAGCAGCTACAGGAAGTATTATAATGCATATTTAAACATCAACAAGCTTTTCCTTGAATGGAACACTTTGTTACACTTTATTTTTTCCCTCATGATGTTGGCTCCATGATGTCAACACCCTGAAGAATAAGATTCTGTGAAAAGGGGATCTGGAGCTTCAAGTATCTGCACAGTCACCAAAACGCCAGTATATATATATCTGACAGATACAGTGACAGAACAGTGCATATGTTTGTTTACAAGAGGACGAGTGCAAAACAACACCACAAGACCAGCTGTTCCTCATATGACCAGATAGATTAAACCAATACCCCCACTCCTTCCATCCATTCCACCCACCCGACCGAACCCCCACCCTGTTAACCCTCTCTAGCGATGACAAGACTAATGGACGGCCGCATGACCTACATATACAGTATGCTGATAATGGGTCACTAGATATAGACTGTGCATCAAAAATGTACAGCACGGCATACTGTAGCTGACACACTGCTCATACAAAGGAGAGATGGAGAGACATGTTGCTCAAGTGCAGTAGATTTTGACTATAGTCATTTCCACTGCTACTGCAGGATGGTTTAAACCTGCTGTTTTGGCTTTCATATTGCTGCAAAACAAATCTGAATCCATTTCACAGTGACTCTAGGGCTGAACAGCATGCAAAAACACATCTACTTTACATAACATACCATTATTTTGACAGATATTACAACTGCAATATAACTCTTAATGGACATGGTATTTTTGCTTATAATTTTCAATGACAAAAAAATTACAATGATGGCATTTTCTTCCTGGGCCTGTTTTCTTACATTTCCTCTGTTATTTGTCATCTCTGTGGCACCATAAAGCCTTATTTATAATCGTACGGTAGGATAAGGCCTGGCAACATGACAAATAACACAATTGCAATATCTTCTCCATGATAACAACAAAGACATTTATAACAACATATAGTAATTTCATAATGCTGATGGTTTAAAGAGCATCATGATGATGCCTGAAGGCTGAAGAAAGAAGGTTCATTCTGATATTTTAATGTTAACACAGAAAAGCATTTTTATACTCTCACTAATAACCAGTGTACTACTGTGTGTTTAAACAAAGGGACATAACAAAAAAAAAACAATGATTGTGCCATGACTGCCTGCCAAACTCCAACACAGACAGCAGCAGGACTGAGGCAGGACGTCTGTAAATGATACCAAGACACAGTAGAGCCTCTCAGCAGAGTTTTTGAGTACGTGACTACATTCATACAAACATTTACTTGCCAGTGTGCAGGACAGACCACTGTTATTTGCCAAATGAAAAATCTATCTGCAGGTGGCCCCTTGCAGGTGTTGTACTTATTTCTTGTGTATGATTAACTTGTGTTGTTCTTATTTAAAAAAAAAAAAAAAAAAAAAAAAAAAAAAAAGTCCAAAAATTATAATTATTGAAATAAATTTAATCATAATCCTGTTTTGAGGACAATTTTATAACCCAGCCCTTGTTGTGACATAAACCAGAATAATTTCAATGCAAAACAAAACAATGAAGTAACCGTTAGCCACAGTTTTGTATAAAACCAAGTTCTGATCGCTACATAGAAAAGGTAAGACAAAATTCATAATCATGTTGTCTAATGCGACCTTTACTTGCTCTTCCTTGGGCCATTCAGTGAGTTTCAGCAGTAGAGAAATAATATTGGTGCTGTTTGATTTGCAAAGTTAGCTGTTAGCTTAGTGATGCAAAGTTTGACCCATTGGGCTTTTGTTTCATCTAATTATTCATGACAAACACTGGTCTTGGACTACTGGCTTGCTTTTGATATTTGCCCATTTAAGTGCTAGCTGTTTGCACTGTATTCCGTTGTCTGATATTTGGTTTTGTCGCGCTTCTATGTGTTATGTAGATATATAGAATGTGCATATTGCTATAAGTGCCACGTAGCATTACCAGGGTAACACCTGATGGAACTGTGGCTGGGCTTAAGAGGATACCCTATACCAAGAAAAAAAAAAAAAAAATGGTAATTTTGATAATTTTCCATTTAAATGTCGGGATCTGTATTACAATCTCATCCTCACAAAAAATAAATAAATAAATCCATGTGCTTTTACTTTATGCAGCAAATAAATAAATGCAGATGAGAACATATACACAGCTACATAAAGAAGTGGAGGAGTTAGCCTCAAAGGCTGCGTCTGAGTAACATCCACTTACTGGAAAACCTGAACTACATAAAAACCCAAAGCTGTAACACTGTCTAGGATAACATAAGGAAGCAGAAATAGACCTGCATTCAGTGTTATAAAAGTAGAGACAGGAGGGTAGTTTTATGACACTCTGGGGGAGGATGTGTGGTTTCGTTGTTCTATTCTGAGTCTTTCCAGGGGTGCAGTGTGTATATTTTAGGAGGCTCACAAGGAGAAAATGCCCTGTAGTCAGACTTTGATCTTACTTAAAATAGGAAACCCCTTTGCTCTGTGGGGACTGCAGTGGTCCGTGACATGGTAAACCCGGATCTCCGCCCTCTGTCAGCCAGCATGCTTCTCCCTGATGCTGCAGTGGCTTTAGTGACTGGACTGATTTTCAGCATTATGATGTCCCATCTCCGAATTCTCCTTGAGGTCAGAGGTTGTGTGGGTATAGGGGAGTTATGGGGAGGTATGTTAAAATAAGTCAACATGTACTGTGTATAAAAACAAACAATGTCTGCAAAAGGATGTCCTCAAGTACCCTAGCATCTTTCATCTTCCTCCTCCTATGTTCAGTAAGTTGCCTTTTCCACTGCTCACACAGATCTGATGCTAGTCTGATCTCCAATCCTGTCTAACAAACACGTCTCGAAAAGTGTTTGTCCTTTAAAATTGTGGATTAAATACTCTTTTTTTTTTTTGAGAGATTGCACTCTTTAAGTCTCACTAACGATTTCTACAGTTGTTCACACACACTTTCATAGAAATCAAATTTGTCCGAGGACGTGTCCCCAGCCCACACTGGGACCATGTTGGACCTGGAAGACGGGACAGAGCCAGCTGGCCGTCTATACGGTTGGAACAAAGCCAGATGTGGCTGCGTGTGAGAACCAGCTTTAAGCAGTCCAAGCCAGGCTAGGCTGATGCAAGTGGGACCTGCAGGGGTGCCAAGTGTGTGGCCTTTTGTTTACATACATGCACTAAAGGCTCACATAGACAATTTCAGCAATCTTACAAGTTTATCGGCAGCTGCAGTGAGGCAGGGATGTAATAAACTTGGGTGAGGCACTCATGCAAAATGCACAAGGATTCAATCTATAGAATTTCAGGCAATGTTGCAAGCAAAAAAAAATAATTAAATGTCATCAGTGCACGCGGTCATAATAGGAGCTCATAATGGCCCTTCACAATAGTCATATTTATGTAAACGGAAAAAAGTCAAAGGAAAAAAGGAAATTGTGGAATCAGTCATGGCCTGGGAAAAGAAGGCAACCAGGAGAAAGCTTAAGGTTAGTAGTTTTAGTTATGTAAACACACCTATTGTGTTGATCAATATGTACTGATTAAGTAGACACAGATCATAGCAGCAGGCACACTATGATATGAACAAACTGAATTTCTGATAGTACCAAAATTTTGTCCTTGAAATTGTCTTTTTATTTGCTACAAGATATCACTAACATTTATCTTATCCTTCTTCTCATTTTCTCATCCTTCTCCATCTTGACTTAAACACACACAGACGATGACTTTGACAATCTCCTTTGCTTGTTAGTTTTAATCTAATAAAGGATCGTCTCCACATCAGCGGAAGAAAGGTGACACAGAAACCAATCGGATTTTGATTGGAGCTTGTAAATCAGAACATGCACACAGTTTCCTCAAAAAAAATACACAATGCACCTGCATGTTTATAACCAAACGGCAACATTCTGCAACAGAGTTCAGCTGTGAGGAACTGCATCTCAACGGTGGTTGATGATTAAACGTTGTGGATGTTCTAGTCGGCAATCACAACAGGGCTTGGTGCCGCATGACGGTGCTAAAATTCTAATAAACTTATCTATTAAAACCCTCATCTGAAGCAGCCCAGGCATATCTACCTTCCATTCAGCTCTAAATGCCACTGCAGCATTTAGAGGCCCAAAGCTGAAAAAGTCAAGGAATAAAAAAAGAAACATATCAGCCAATTTTACTTATCGCTCGGCACCTTGAATTACATATAAGGGCTATGCAAATTAGATTCTTTCTCTAGCTCTACTTCAATTTGCTGCAGGAATTGAAAGACCTTGTTACACCATGACAAGGGCTTTCTTATATAGCCTCTGTAGCAGAAAAGGGAATAATAAGCTGTGGAGGTAGAACAGAAAGAGAAATAGATACAAAAAAAAAGAAAAGAAAATGAGCCTGTGTCTAATTAAGGCGGTGCAGGCTACAGGCTGACCGACGTCTGATCTCATGGGAGAGAGTGTGTTGATGGCGAGGGCTATTCTGTCTGTCTGCTCGAGACACGAGCTGTTAGGCTGGGAGGAAGATGTCTGTTTATCCTGACTGGACAGAAGGGGGGTCATTAAGCAACGGATAATAGATGACAACGTGTCAGATAAATGACTTTAATTAATGGTGCTAAAGCAAAGAGCAGCCCAATGGGAGGCAGAGGGTAAGAGCCCATTACAGACTCTTAGGAATTTAGGTCTCTCATGTAATCAATGAGCGGCTGCCAAAGATTAACAAATCATGGCACACATATTTTCTTAAGTACCATTTTTATGGGGTTATTTGTCAAAGTTACAATCTCTGCCTTGGAAAATGCACATACTGCTTCAATCATCTATCAAAGGCTGCATAAAAGCCACTGAGCTGGACCTACTGGTGATTGGAAGAGCTAGGTGAGATAGCCGAAAATTCAATTCTGACCAAAAAAATTGAGCTGGAGAAGCATGATATTTTAGTGTCGTAGCAAACCAGCGAACTTCATGAAACATTTGAGTAATTAAATCATTAACTTTAGAATACAGAACGCCTGCCAGTCAAAAATGTTTTATTCAATAAACAGAAGCTGTGAGTCAGATTCAGCTGTTGACAAATCTGTCAATCACACCTGTCAAATGAAGTCTCACACAGAAGACATCAAAACCTCTGTTCACTCTAAAATCTTATTAATTAAAACCAGTACACGTATTAACCCAAAAAAGGGAATAAGACAAGACTGACATCATTATAATGTAGAGAACGATTTACTTATAGACAGAAGTTAAATGAAACTCTATGGAAGCAACTGATGGAATGATTTATACTTTTTTTGTTGTTGTACTGTGTGTGGTGATTACTGTACAAACCAAAAAATAAACCATTCATTCATTCAACATACTTCTGAATTGGCTTCACTTTCAAGCTATGGTTGTAATATTAATTCATGTTTTTGTTTTGTGTGTGTTTTTAGTAAATGGTATAAGACATAAAATTGCTCTGCCACTTAAAATGTGAAAAAAGTATCTAAGGAGAGAAAGTCTGTCAAAAAACTTGTCTAATGACTGAAGACCACTATAGAAAAAAACAATAGGATCAGAAGGATAAAGGCATTTTATGCTTTATGTTATTAAAATATCATTTCAAGCACTGAGATTCAGACAACTTTATTTATATGACTTTACTGATTACTGATCGGGCACTTGTATGACTTCTAAAAATTACAGTTCGGGAATGTACAAAAAACCCTCAAGCAATACTCAATCATACATATTGATTATTATACAACAACTGGGGGGGGGGGGGGGGGGGGGGGGT
>JAQQZY010000024.1:8175512-8185604 GCA_030068375.1 Ostorhinchus rueppellii | reverse complement strand
TAGTTCAGATAATTGAGGAAAGGCACATAAATGATGATTAAAGTTGACTTGCAAGGTTCACGTTTTCTTAAATGCGCAAGAAATGGAAGAGCCGGTACACGCAAAAGATGCGCGCGCGCACACACACACACACACACAGACACACACACACACACACTCATGTTACACACTGTATGAAAAAGTAGACTTCATAAGAGTACTCGATTAATTGTAGAAATAATCGACAGAATACCCGATTCCAAAAATACTCGATAGTTGCAGCTCTAGTTTTATCTGTACACATTATAAAGTTTCCACACGTATGATCATGCCACATCAAATGCAAAGCACTGACGGTTTGGGCTAGGGTTATGTGAACTGGAGATCTTGGCATAAATTGACACGCAATCAAATGACGTTGAACAACAGGTGAGAGGAAGAAAATGCATTCATACAGCACGCCAAATACCATAAGAACTAGCATGACACACAGTGTGATTTCATGAGATCAGACTGATCTGATCAGTCTCTTTTCTTCTTACAACAGATTTGCAAAGTTTTTAAGTGAAGTATCCCTTTAAGACTGCAGTCCATGTTATGGAAACTGTCCATGCTCTGAAAGCTGAGGTCCCTGCTAAAGGTTAAAGCAATGCTTGCTTTCTGGGAGGTTGCCCACAAAGTGAGCTCATGTCACAAGTTTCATTTTAGTGAAACACAGTCTAGTCTAACACAGATTGTGTATAATTAACATCAACTGATTTGCTGTTTTCAGTGCTATGACAAAAAAAAAAAAAAAAAAAAAAAAATCAACAAGATGCCAAAAAACAGAGCCACTTTGATATAGACTGCAATATGCTGACCATCCAAAGAGGGCTTTAACAGACTGATGTTAAAACCGTGACGTAATCAAGCCTCTCTGTGACACCTCTTTCGTAATAGAACACTCCCTCCAGAACTGTTCAAACTATGTCAAACCCCTGCAACAACCCTGTTGTAAACTCAACACAGACGGTGGAGCTTATCCCTCAAAACTGAAGATTATCAGCTTGTGACATGGGGTGTCCACAGTGCCAATCATTTTCCTAGGACTGGAAAAAAAAATCTCAGTGCAAGGCCAGCCGCTAAGAAATGGCTTTAAAACAGATTTAGATCATGACAAGAACATATGTCCAGATGTCTCTCAGATGTCATTTGCAAACCTACTAATGCATACACACATTTCATGTACACAAAAAGGCATCATATAAACACAAAGACCTTTTTCCTTATGTTTTTGAAGACTGCTATTCTGTGTTGTTACAACTACTTGAAGAGTTTCCACAAAGTACACACTCCAGGTTCTGAATTATGTCATCATTATATCAGCGGCAGTGCTATACATTATCCCAGATATGAGTGAGAGGTGGATATTGATTGCAGAGGCGCCGGCTACCATGAGAACGCTCTGGATTCTGTGAAAGAAATGGCAGTGGATTTATGGAAGTAAACCTGTTCCATAAATATAAACACCAGCTCTCAAGCAGCCTAAGAACAAACATCAGAGGTCAAGAGGTGACTCGCTGGTCCTAAATTTGTCTTTGTCTGTGGGTGTAATGGCAATATTAAATACGGCAGTCAAAATGTAAAGAAAATGAGATTAAGACATGCAGGAACTACACTGTACACAAAAGGATGCTGTAATAAAAATCCTCCGTTCTGTAGTAAAATGGTGTACCCAAGTCATAAAGGAGAAGACCCATAAATGCAGCTTTGTCTCCCATTTGTAATAAAAAGAGAGGCAGTTTCCTAAGATAAATGCAGTAATAAACAAGATTTGGTGATATCAAATGTGTCTGTCATTAGTTACACAGTCTGTTGAACTGTTTGTTTTCCCCTGTCACACATGAGTTTGGAGAAAAGGACATTCTGTACAAAAAAACAAGCTGTTTTAGATATGAAAATGAACTAACAGATTACACTTACAGACAAGTAACTTAGAACAGAAACTCGGAATCTTGGCAAAATAGAGCCTGCTAAAAGTGCGTCTGCTCTCTGGGGGCTGAGAGACAGATTCAATATGGAGCAGTATTAGCCTAGATCCCCCCACTAGATGTCGGGGAAAGCATTTAAATCTTAGGGGACCTGGAACAGCACTGAGCCACTTATCAAATCCTGGAGTAATACACTTCCTTTGCAAAGACCAGTCAGACTTAGACAAAAAGGTCAATATATGTCATATATGTCTGCCACAGCTGCAGAATTCTTCATATCTCCAAAATGTGAAAACAATTTTTGTTTGCTCACTTTAAACTAACAAACAATTTTGGCATTGCTCAAGTGAAGAGTCTGCAGTTGCGTGCCCTCTTCAAAGGTCAGATCTTCAGTCTGAGGCTGGACATTGTATCTTTCAAATAGTCCTCACAGCACAGCATGAAAGTTGGGACATCTGTTGCTGTGGCTTCCTGCTAGAAAAAGCAGTGATAAATAAAAACAGCACTCACCACCCACAGAAAATGACTCAAACAGCTCTTCACATTCTCTCAAATCTTCTCTTTAATTCATTCACTACCGCTCTCTCCTCATTTGTCATTCACTGCCGAGCAAAGCCACAGTTCTAGTTGATAGGCTTAGGGGCCAACACCATTAAATATCCCCCACTGATTAGTGCAAGGTAGACTGTCACGTGGCATGACGAGACTTTTGAGTGTTAGCACCGGAAATCTCCTATCAGTACAAAGCTGAGTTAGAAAATGGAATGAAAAAGGGAATAGAGGGTGTTCTGAGGCGTGTTTATGGATGCACAAGCTGGTTCAAAGCCATGAGGAGGCACAGTTCTCTCTGTTATTATTGATCTGATGGCCTAATTTCCAATTAATGACCTTGAAACAGCTGATATGGAACTTGCAATCTGACATTTTGCGGTCATTCAATATCGGATCCATTTTTGTCCTATTGTAGTATGGAGGGGAAAAAAAGGACAATGCTCACTCTATTAGGCATCTGTGCAGACATCACACAGAAAAAGAGTATTAAATCTTGTAAAAGTAAGTGACAATATGTTAAATAACTTCTTCCCAGTAAGCTGCAACAAATCTGTCACCAGAAATTTCACTCTGAGTACTCTGGTAATCACTTCCTCTTGTGCTCAGATGTGCCATCTCTGGAGATATTTTTTTCACATTTTGAGCGACACATTACAGTAACCCTTCTAACTATTAACTAAAGTGCACTTAGAGTATGTGTTACTCTCATCTCTAGTTAAAGTGAACTCTACATAATACCACACAATTAAAGATGATGAGCTCTTATATCCTTATCTGGGCATTGACAGAGATGGATGGTAGAAAGTGGTGCTGTAGATTTTAGTCATTATCTATCCATGATCAAATACTACCACATGTAATAATACATCTATGTGGCTGACGCCAATGGGTCTTTTTGAACATTGGAAATTATACTTATAATAGCAGACTGATTTATTTTCTTTTTACGTGCTATGTGCAAATAAAATAAACAATTATTTTAATTTACTTTACTCAACATTTATCATCGAGATATTTTTTCAAATACTGTTTATGAGGGCACTTTTATCTTGAACCCACAGGGAGGAAAACAGGAAATGATCTAAGAGATCTGACAAGGACATTTTGCACCCAGGCGTGCAGGATTTGCAAACGCAAAATAAACAAGCCAAGACAGGTTGCATATACAAATATTTTACGATTTCTGTTGGCTATTACACGTCCTTTTTAAATGTGACATGTATAGAAACGCTGACATGTCTGCAACAAGCTAGCTCCTGCTGACGCCAGGACAGACAGGTTTACATCATGACGGTTTTATCTCAAGTAAAAGCATAGATCAAAATTTATTTCATGATTTAATAACAGTTACTGCACTATATATTAACAGGAGGTTGACATTTAGGCACCGACATTATAATCGTGTCGAGGATGCCCGCAATGCATGCATTTAAAAATTAAAAGTCCATAATGCCTTTTAGCCCGTTCCACTTATCGTAACATTCAACACATTTTGCAGCCTTAAACGTCAAATACAAAATCGTCACGTAGTAAGGTTATTTGTAAGCGACATGAATGTGTTATATGTGATGATTATTTGACTGTCCTGCCACATGTGCTCTTACGTATGTAGGTTATCATTACAAATTCCGCTGACTGGTCCATTTTATCGTTCTGAAGATGACAGGAAGGAGGTAAAACTAATAAATGTGAGTGGATCCTATCCAGGTGTTTGCCCTTGCAGGTCATATCCACCCTAGACATCGTGTAGATTCGTGGTTGCCATGCAAACAAGTGACAGCCAAACCGCAGCCGCATGGGGCATCGTCGGCACCGCTAACTTGCTAACGTGTATTTATGGGTTTACTATGTGTTGCTAGCTAGTAACGTTAGCCACTACCCAGCCTGGCAGTTAACCACACATAGCTTTACTACCACTACTAGCCAAATTCACACAAATACTGCGACGGTAGGATGCTAAAAGTATCGTTTGGCTCCTGAAAAATGCGAACCACCTCCGCGTTACTAGCTAGCGCAAGTTAGCACACAAAACATACGAGATTTGTTAAAGTAACGTCAGCTAAAAATAGCAAGTTATCTTTTCTCGTTGTGTTGGTGTGGTGTAGTAAAACAGCAGTTACATGTAAACTTACTCTACGTCGATCAAACTGTTGTTATCCAGCTTAAATCCCAATCTGGCGTCATAGCACAGGACGGTGAGAGGCTGCGGGGCTGTGGGGAGCAGCAGGCGGGCTGTGGCGGACGGCTGGACGCGGCAGGGGGAGAAGTTGCTCCCTTTCAACATGGAGAGTGTGGAGTAGACTGGATCCTCCTGCTGCGGTTCATCCCACCGCTGCTCCACGGGGAGCTGGGGCGACCCCTGTGGCCGCAGCCCGGAACTGCACCCACCCTGCCGTCGATAGTACTGACTGAGTTCTCATCAACTGGTACTGTCAAATCATGTAGCCAATGTCAATGTTATACAAACATAATGTAAGTAAAAGTAATGTCAATTAACCTTAGCGCGTCCTTGAACATCACAGACAGAAAATATAGATAATATGTATATTATATATGGGTAATATATAACAATATAGGCAATGGATTACATCTAAGTATTGGTATTTCTTCAAAAACAACACGACACTTGCAGGTAGAGAAAAAAAATTATATATCCTGATCCACAAAATATACATATTAGATGACTCTAAGTAAGTGTTTCTCAAACTGTGGCGCAAACCCCTAGAGGGAATTTGAAGGGGGTCTGGGATCACTCCTGTTTTGTTTTTTCAGGTTAGAACATGTAGCAGGTGGAAATTGTGTTGTAGTGTTGGAGCACCCTGGACTCAGTTGAGGGATGTACAACAAACAAATCTACTGCCACGGTGATCGGTCACTGGACTAGACAAAGAGTTTAGATTTGGAGAACTGACAAGTGTTTTACTGGAAAAGAAAAATGTGCGATGTTTCTGTTTTTGCACAGTTTACACTTTAATGTTTTGAGATGTGCAATGTAAATGGGCTCATTGTTAAAATGTTCATCTTTGTTACCAAAACTAGTTTGTTCTAAAAAAAAAAAAAAAAAACCCACACAACTATTCAGACCTTAAGGTGTACACTAACAGTAATGGAACCTAAAGCTTTGTGATTTTTATTTACTGTAGGTCAAGTCCTCATTTGTGACTAAAAAACTATTTGCACCTCAAACAGAATTAGATGTATATAACTAGACTGCTTCAAATGTTCAAATATATTGACCTACACCTGGCATCGCTTTTGTGATGAAATAGAATTACATTTTGTGAAATGTAATACAATTTACATTTCTGCTCATATTAACAGAAACTCAAAACTGAAATGAACATTGTTAAGGGGCCTTGAACTTTCTGATCTCTTGACTCAATTCTATTCTTTTCTATTCTATTCTATAACTTCAGGGTTACAAGGACAGGTCACAGTCCACATTACTGCTCAGTTTGGTCTTATAAGCTTTGATATAAGGTAAACGTAATCAAGAAAACACACAGACAGTCCTGACCGCCCTACAAACAGCCAAACTGTTTGTGAATTAAAACATAAGCATTTGAACTCATCGTCAAATACACTTTCCTATGTATTTGTTAGATTGTAGTGACAACTCCAGCTGCTGCTAAACCTTTTATTACAACAGCACAGGAAAGTAGAAAGAGGAGTCTAAATGCCAAGTCTATCTTTAGATCCAACTTGTGGATCTGAGCGACATAAAATAAGGATGACAAGGCAGAGTCAGTGTAAGAGATGAGGCTCATTGGAGCTGACATGCTGAAGAAAATTTTACATTACCACAGTGCCCTTACCTGACCCTTAAAAACACCTACGTATTGGCCCGGGTCCCAAGTGTGTAGGCTGGCTCTTAGCTGTAATATTAGGACTTTTTGACATTTATCTGTCATGCCTGTGTAAAAAGCCTTTATCTCATGAAGCAGAAAAACAGAAATGACGTTATTAATTTATTCTTTGGGGAAGCATTCAGATAAGCCTACCTGCAGAGTCAAAGTTGCTCTGAATAATGCAGAGGTGTGCCAGCCCAGTCCTCCTCTGCAGCGTGCATCTTTTTTTTTTTTTTTTTTAAACTGTTTTGCTCCTTTTGATCTCTCAATTTTACTAAAAATCTATTAACAATTCACAAAACAAATTTATCAGAAGTGTAGCGCCTAGAGCATTTGTCAGATAGTGGAATACGGTGAAAGAAATAGGCTTGTTAAACACAAATACTTCTAAACTATACTGATACCAGCTCTTTTACATGATACAGATGAAAAACATCAAATACTATTGGAGCTACTTAGCCAGAGCTAAGATAAAAATGGTCTATACTCCTTCACACAAGCCTGCATATGTTTCATAATAAAATATGGTATTTTTAATCCAATTTTGTCAAGTTGTAAAACACAGAAACATAAGAGTTTTGCTCTTTTTATATTTTTTATGCATTGTACCAGCAAGCAGTTTATTATGCAGTCCATAACATCTTAAAACATTGTTTCTAACAGTTACTTTTGTAGTCATTAAAAACATAAGTGCTTTTAATACATTTAAGTACATTATGAGACAAAAAAAAATAAGACAGCGATTTTAGAAAGTATCTACAGAGATCAGTTGTCCTGAAA
Organism: Ostorhinchus rueppellii; assembly: GCA_030068375.1. Classification (NCBI taxonomy): domain Eukaryota; kingdom Metazoa; phylum Chordata; class Actinopteri; order Kurtiformes; family Apogonidae; genus Ostorhinchus; species Ostorhinchus rueppellii. Next base: position 8,178,475 of record JAQQZY010000024.1, on the reverse strand, counting down.
ACACAACAACAAAAAACTAGTACCTCCCTCATGGAAAATTCTGCACATCAGAAGCTGAAAAGAAACGTTTTCATTGTAACAGGAAATGCCCATAGATAGACGAGATATGCAGCAGGAAGTGACATAACATTGTTGCTGGCCCTTGGAGGAATGTACAGTGCAGAAAAGAGTTCATCTTTCATTGCTTAAATTCCTGAGCAATTGCTAAAATTGTCACACAAAAAAAAGAGGAAAATTATACATGTGTGGTTAAAAGAAATATTCCAGTTTCACAAAGTCCTGGCCAAAGTTAAGTTGACTCTACTGATGGAAAAAAAAAATGCATAATTTAAAATTGTGAATGGTATAGAAACATACATGCATCCAGTGCATAAGTTTTTTACAGTGCATACAAATACTTCTTCATTAACGCCATTGCACAGTCCAAACAGTAAAAAACACAAAGCAGTTAGATGTTCTGACCATCTACAATAATATGATAAAATAATATGTTATCTTCTTCCATTTAGGCTTTGACAGTGAAAACAAAAACAGAACAGTGCCACCCACTGGTACTAAAGCACAGAGGATTCAGCATTTATACCAGCCTGCGCTTTACTTTTTTTTTTTTTTTTTTTTTAAATTTACAACTTTTTCCTTGTCACAAATGTCTCTCGTAATATTTATACAGCGTCTAACACATTACCTGAGTATAACATTTAATCATCAGCATCATATACAATAAAAAGTAAGCAGAGAAATAAAAATAAACAGTGGAAGGGCCTAAAAATAGCTAAGACTAAGAAAAGGTTTGATATTTAATCTGAGAAAATTTACACACAATATTTTTGGTCACTGATAGTTCCTTTTTGTCCCTCCGTCAAACATTTTTTCACAAATAAATATCACAAAAGAGTGACTTTAATCCACAATGCTACAGAATTCTTAAAAGTTGAACTGGTGGGTTATAAAAATAAATATGTTTGTTAAAAAGGTTGGGTTCCCGATGAGAAAAGGATGGAAGACAGGTGCTGCTTTGGAGCCTATGTGTTGTCGTACCCATTCTTGGAAAAACCTTGACTAGGTTTGACATTCTCATAAATAGAGAGTGCAGCTGTGTTTTGATAGATCAGATCCACGTTGGTTCCAGTTCTTGATCTGATGATGTCCATTGCACACTGGTTTAGGAACACATACTGGTCCTGTAGAGACAGTGTGTAAACAAACATTGACTAAAGCTGCAGGAGTCTGATTATGTAACAGCACAAAATACATATGTGTACATTTCCTGGGTTGTCCTACCTCTGTCTGCACCATGAGGTTTCGGTGCATGCGCAGATCGTGGACAATGCCATAAATATCTACAATGTTTTCCCTTTCAATCTGGAAGATCAGACGATCGATGGCTATGAAGGTTCCAGTACGTCCCACACCAGCACTGAGTGGAGACAGACAAGAGAGGATTTATTCATTTAGTTATTTTGGAAATAGTTGCATGGAATTAGAGCCAGTATTGTGTGTGTGTGTGTGTGTGTGTGTGTGTGTGTGTGTGTGTGTGTGTGTGTGTGTGTGTGTGTGTGTGTGTGTGTTTTCTGACAGACCTGCAGTGGACTACAGTTGGAGAGTGTCTGGAGTATTGGTCCATGTGCTCTCTAACCAAATGTCTGAAGCTGATAAGGAGCTCGGTGGTCTCTGGGACCCTGTGGTCTGGCCAGGCAGTGAAATGGAAGTGACGCACTGAACGGGTCTCTGCGGTTTTCACCTAAAACATAAACAACAGCCACAGATTGTATGCAACAGTAGGTACTGTGTATTCTATTCAAATGTCGTGCAGCTTTTACATTGGAATTTAAGCATGTTTCCATCCACTGCTTCAATGCACATATTAAAAACTGGTTCCTCATTATGGTCAACACTATGAATCAGATGTAGTATTTCAAACAATATACTACTTTAAGTGCTGATTGAGGAGCTAATAAACATAAAGTAAGAGGTTTATAGTCACAAACCCAAAGCTGGAGCTTCAGCTTCTGTGTTCTGATCCAAAGCACAGGTCAAAGCTTTAACCCTTTCATGTTTAGTGCTCACTACAGTGGACAGATATTCTACAGATGTTCTCTTGTATATTCATAGGTTTTGTTGTTTCAGTTCCCTATCAGCCACCACAGTGGACGCTTATGCATGATCCCATACAGAGCTATTCATATCATTACTGTAACTTTGCTGTTCTTGAGAAACCTAATCTGCAGCAACATGTTTGAGTGTACATAAATTGGTAGTTGTTATTAGACTGTAATTAACAGTTGGGTTTTTTTTGCATATTATCTCCATGAACTAAGAAATAACCAGCATTAGAGTATGCTAAAATGTGAGAAAATATAAGATTAGCTGCATTAAAGATGTTTTTATTAACACAGTATATCACTTTCTGATTTGCGTTTAAAATATATTTTTTGTTGCATCAAAAATGAAACACATACAGCTGAGTGGACACTTTTGAAACTCCATAAAAAATAGCTTCATTAAAACATTTCAATCCCATTGGGTTGTTTTTTTTCATGCCTAAAGAGGAATAAAACACTCAGGAAAAACAATCTGGACTAAGGTCCTCATAATTCATGCATCAAAAGGGTTAATCTTATATTTGTCTCCACAGCTTCTCATACAAAAATGATGTTTGTTGTATTATTTTAGTAAATGTTGTAGTTTTCTTGTTGGTGCACGCATTTAGACACATAATAATTCATTAATTCTGTTTCTTTGCAGTTATCCACCTTTACTAAGGAGGGAGAGAGAGAGAGAGATAGAGAGATAGAGAGATAGAGAGATAGACAGACAGACAGACAGACACTTTATTGATCCCAACAGGGAAATGAAAACATAAATAAACACACAGATGGAAATGCGTACATTATTACCCTCTTAAACTTATATTTTGTTGTCATCACACATTAATATTACAGCTTACATTTTTAACGTTGAAG
>JAQQZY010000024.1:8034146-8044971 GCA_030068375.1 Ostorhinchus rueppellii | reverse complement strand
TTTCTGTCTTTCTTTCTTTCTTTCTTTATGTCTTTCTGTCTTTCTTTCTTTCTTTCTTTCTTTATTTCTTTCTCTCTCTCTCTCTCTCTCTCTCTCTCTCTCTCTCTCTCTCTCTGCTCATTTTCTTCAGGTTCCTTTAAATTCTAAGCAGTAGTAATCCTCCTTTTGCTCTCCTTCCCTCTCCTGAACCTCTGATTTATGCTGCTAATAATTCCTGCAGTGACTTCATAACTGACTGACGACTTATTTTAAGCCTCACATATGCAGACCACACACACATACGGTAACATAGCTGCAAATCAAGTAAGGGGTAATGTGGATGGGAGGGGAAAAAGAGGGCAGATAGAGAGATGGAAAAGAGAAGAATCCATAAATGGGATGGTCAGAGTGAATAAAAGAATAATTACTAAGCTTACTGTCTAGGGGAAAGAGGATTTTCTGCCTTAATAGTTACTTTTGCAGATGCTTGCCAAAGAGAGATTAGGCAACAGTCTTGGACACACATTTTTCTGAAGTTGTTTTTTTTTAATATTCAAAAATAATTATAGCTATGGGAAAATAGCTGCAGGAAAGCATGTGAAATATGCTCCTTGAATGACATGTTACACAATGTAAGTTAATATACTGTGAATGTATTGATCTAAAATTAATCAGTGGTGCCTCTTAGGTTTCTTTCAGTTCCCTAAATAATCAATAACCGTGGCCTGGAGAGCACACCACTTCCTTCATGCAGATGATGTCATGGAGCGGCCATCTCCCAACAGGGCCATTGTTTTTGTGAATGAGACAAGTAATCCAGGCAGCGAATCACTCATGCCCTGTGTTTAGTTTGACATACAGTATATATTCTCACAGGATGTGGCGGTGGTGGCAGTTGGAAAATGTGCGTGCATGCTCGTGAAGACATGAGTTGTGCATATGTTTGTGTACAAGCACATGTTTATTATATTACTTCATCGACTGTGTGAAAGTGTTTGTGAGAAACATGCCTCTCTTTCTACCACAGCGATGATCTCACCCAGTCAGAGCTCAGCCTGATGCGTCTTGCCTTTTTCAGACTTCTGATTGTGTGTGTAGTAGAGGAGGAGGAGGAGGAGAACATCACTTGCTGGGAGCCAGCTGCCTTCCCAGTGGGTCTAAAATTTGCGTGTTTCCCACCAATCTGCAGCGCATAGCCAAACCAAAGACAACACAGTCTGTTAGTGTGGAGCTAGGTGGTATGTCAGCTAATGCCCGATACATAGCTGGACTAAAGCGTCACATCTGCTTCTCCGTAGACCTGCCAAGATAAAACATTCTGCTGCTACCTGAACCTCATGTTCCAGTTTTAGCATAAAGGGAGACAAGAAAGCATCAAAAAGAAGAAAAAAAAAAGGAGAGAAAAGCAAGTGTGCACTGGTGTTCTGCACATGACAAGAGAGGTGGATAATGGTTTCAAGAGGAGGGGAGGTGGTGATAAAAATAACATTTTATTCATAGCACACGCTGTTGTTAAAGCACTAAAAACACAGAAACAGTACAAAGAGGAAATGAGTTTGGAGAGACAGGTATGTGGGTCTGCAGGTGTTTATTTTCTTTTATCTAGTGTGAGTGTGAGGTTTACAGATGTGGAAGACTGCTCCTAATCTTTCCCAGCACCATCTGCCAATGTTTTTTACAGGATTACAAAAGCATCACACCGCTAGGTCAAAGTGATCGAGTGAAAGGAAAGGCAAGGAAATGAGAAAGAAGTGAGGGATGGATTTAGAGGGCAACACAGAGGACATCTGAACAAATATGACCTCCTTCTGGTCAACAAATGAGACTTTTGAAGTGTTTTCCCGACTCCACGGTCAGAAGTGAGAATATGCTCATGTTTCACTGGAATTTCATTAATATTTAGTCGCTATTTTTAAGTTAATATGAAAAATAATATACAGGATTTAATGATAGATGACAGATTGATGTAATAATTCACCAGTTAAGTTAAGTATTAAGACTTCTTACCTGTACATGTGTTGTAGATGAACAGGTTTGGGGAAACACATTCTGTACATACATTACAAACTCATATGACAAGGAATTCTTCGATGTAGCGCAAAGAATCCTAACAATGTATGAACTGTACAAAAACAGGAGCAGTCCTACATCTGCACTCCTATGTTATGTATATTATTGACCTTTCGAATAGTCAAAGACTCAAAAAGTTGATTTGCCATTTGTGCATATACACATAGGAACTCATTCAGAGAGTCAGATCAAAGATACAAGAAAAATGCATAATTCTATTCAAAGCAATGAAAACCTTATATAAAAGGGGAAAGATGAGACCATTGTGTATCGTACTTACCCAGGAGACAATAAAATAAAATCAATAAATAATGTAAAAAAATAAATAAATAGTGTTCAGAGTCACAGAAGTCCATCATTTTATTTGGTTGTTTCTATTTAAAGTTACTTGTGACTATTTCATATATGCTAAATACATTTCAAACATGGTGAATAAAAGTGTCCCTGTCAACACTGTAGATTTTCATCACCTCTGGTGCCCAAAACCACTCCCATAATCCCACAGTAATTCACAGCGTCATGTACTGCTTCATCTTTTGTTATTGTTTTGATGAAGCGATATCCAGCAGTAGAAATTACCAACACTTTGTCATCTTGTCTGAGTAATTTTATGTGGTTTTTACAATAGTTTCTCATGGCAGTTAACATATGGCACACATATATCGTGCAACTGCCGCCTTGGGACGGTTTGGTTTTTACAGGTTAGCGTATTGACTCCCACGCCGTCAGCCTGCCAGCTCCACTCAAGAGCACACAGGACGAGACATGGCGATGACATACTGATGAGAGGTATTAGCAGATGAAAGGTGCCTCTCTCTCATTTTCTTTTACTCGCCCTCTTTCTCTCTCACATAAACTCAAAACACGCACATACACAGGAGCTGCTGTGTGTCCTGAGGCTTTGATGAGATCAGGTTAGGGTGTGACTGCACAGGCAGAGGTACAAAGGTCAATTCTGTTATGTGTCATTCTTCTTTACTATTAGACAACGGGGGCGTGGCCTTGCTATGTGTGTGTGTATGTGTGCATCTGTGTGTGCACGGATTTTAGTGTGCATGCATGCGAAGAGGTGAGGTAATCGTGGGAGGCCGGATCTCACAATGCAGTCGTTCACTGAGACATTCCAATGAGCTACATAAGGAGGTCTGTTTGTGTCTGTGCGTGTTTGTGCGTGCATGTGTTTGTGAGGTTTTGTGTGTCTGCATGAATATGTGCATATGAAGTGCAACGTGCATGTGTGTGAGACAATGTTTAAGTGTGAGAAAAAGAAAAAAACAAGAAGCAGACCTATTGAGGAGATGAGGTAATGCTCCTTATTTCATCTTGTGTGTATGTGTCTGTACTTGAGTTCAGTGTGTGGTTTTGTGTGTGTGTGTGTGTAAGTTGGCGACATTAATGTGCACTCGTGTGCATGCGTGTGTGTCGGTCGGTGTGTGTGGTCGAGGAGCTCATTCAGTGAGACAGGCCGTCATGCTGACCTGTGCTCCAGTCGACAGCCTCCTCAGCGCTCAAAGTCTTTCTTTATGGTTTCTTCTCCTGAAGGAAATCTCACATCCCCTGAACCAGCCTGAGGGGGAAACCCAACCAGAATAACAGCCATGGCAAACACTTGCACGCACACCTGCAGAAAAGTAACGTTTAGCGTGGTCAGCTTTTCCAAATATTTTCTCTGGAGAAATTTTCTTAACCAACCAACCAACATGTGTCCAATTCACAATAGACCTATAAAGAGAGTGCATTTGTGCATAGTGTAAAGTAATATTCCTTTTTCATATTAACCCTTTCATGCTTACTGGTCACTACACTGCACAGCTATTCTCCATCTGTTCTCCTGGATATTTATGTGCTATGTTGTTTTAGTTCCATATCAGACGACACAGTGGACACTTACACATCATCCCATACACTGCAAATCATACCGTTACTGTAACTGTAATTAATAGTGTTAAATGTTTTTTTTCATATTATCTCCATGAAGTGAATAATAACTAGTTCAGAATATGTTAAAATGTGGGAAAACATCTGATTAGCCCTATTAAAAATGTTTTTATTGTGTAGTATTCCATATCACTTTCTGTTATTAGGTTTTAAACACATGTTTCTTTGCTTCAGAAATTAAATGCATGATGTGCGGCTGAGTGGCTATTTTTGTAACTCGTGAAAAAAAAAAAAAAACAACTCGATCACATTTGTTTTTTCATGATTAAAGAGGAATATTTTGTCTAAAGATCTCATATTTCATGCTCGAAAGGGTTTAAAATCAATGGTTACAAAACAATAGAGCTGTCATTTGATTATTTACAGAACTGAAAAAAAATCAAACCGTAAAATGTCACATGCATGTTTGCCTTTTGCACCTATTTATTTAATTTAATGTATCTTATTGAGTGTTGTTTCAGTCATAGTAATTATAAAAAAGCTTGCCGTCTTCCATTGGAGGTGCTAACAAATTAGCAGCACTAGTTTTTCAGAATCCGAATCCACTTTATTTGCCAAGTTTATGCACAAAAACAAGGACTCCACGACTCTCATGTTATAGAATAAACATATGTATAAAAATATAGAATAAAGAATAATAATTTTTCATGAAACTGTGCAAAAATTCTTATTCTTTAGGATGGAAATGAGCCAGTCTTCTACCTGCCACCATGTGTTTCTGTATATGATATAACCCAAAGTGTTTTCTTCCCAGTTGCTGATAACATCTGCACCTCACATTCACCTAATATTAGATAAACACACAACAGGCCATACGTTTGTGATGAAGACCAGGTATTGAGCCCCTGGCATCAGGCGTCTAGATGTGGTCAGGTCAGCGTGGTTGCATGAGGTTCGTGAGGTTTCTTTTTTCTTTCCACCTTCTCCGTGACCCTCCCTCTTTCTCCCCTGCTTTTCTTAACCTCCCAACCTGCCCTTCGTGCACCTCTTGGCCCCTGTCTCCCCTTCTGCCTCCCTCCTCCATCTGACCCCTCTCCATTACGCCGTGGGGAGCTCCTGCAGATCAATGATTTCATTGAGAAGGAGCCAGTGGTGCCATTAGGAGGTGAGCTCACCTTCCCCGGGGAGATCTGCCACATTATTCTCAATGACCTCGCCTTCCTCTATCCCTCGCTCCAGCTTTCCTTCACCCCACTACCTTTCCTTCTCCCACTTCAGCCTTCCCCACCATTTCCTCCTCCTCTCCTCCTCCTCCTCCTCCTCCTCCTCCTCCTCCTCCTCCTCCTCCTCCTCTTCTGTTTCACGGTGCTGAGAACAGAGCTCTATTTTTAGGCCCAGACTCCTGCGGTCGTCACATCTGGCGCCAGCGGCCTCGGTGCTCTCACCCTGGGCCGTAGATACATAAACACGCAAAAGGACACATACTCATGCACACACTGGCCCCACCCCAGTCAGCACCAAGGGAGCACAAAGGTCAAAGAAAATAGCCTACAAAAATATCTATGACATCACCCCTTGGCCTCTGAAAACTGCCTGAGACTTTGAGAAGCCCTAGTGCTGCACAATGACATAATGCTCTGTTTTCTGCAAACAGTCACTCTATAGGTATGTAAGGAGGTCGTTACACCTTGATGGGGTTCCATGCAAACATTTTACATGCACAAACACATCACAAAACCCAGAAAATACATATGAACAGGGTCTCTCTCTCTCTCTTGCGCACTCACATATAGTAAAGTAACAAGGCCCAGAGGAGGCCTGTACTGAGCTTAGTTTTATGTAACAATGTTCTGTTTCTGCCAGTGTTCTCAACCCCCCATCCCCTCCTTTTCCCTCGTCTGTCTCATTGGCCTCACATGATGAGCTTGATGTCATTTTCCCCTTCTTGCCTCAAAAACGGAGAACAAAAACAGGCCAGTGTGTGTGTGTCTGTGTGTGTATGTGTGTGCTGTGAGTGTTTATGTGAGCCTTTGCCAAATGTTTCCACCATGACGTGATCTCACTGCTCTGCTCGCCTCCTGCTCCTCTTCCCCTTCTCCTTCATCACCCAGAGCTTCTTGCCAGTGAAGGGTTCACACAGAAGTACACACTGCATATATACTTTATTTTAGGAAAAAGGACGTTTCCTGCCCAGATGCATGCACGCAAGAGATGGACAAAATAGTTCAGATTAAGTTAAAAAAAAAAAATGTAGCTCAAGACGTCAGCAAATAGACACGGCCCGTAACATTTCACCTTAGACATGCTAAAGCAAAGTGACCACACATACATTAGTACATTCATATTGCATGCATACAGACAGAGACATTGTGTACTACTATGTCTACAAACTCATTTAAGCATGATTCAGTTGATCTTAGTCTTGCGCGCATAGAAAAGAAAGTTTGGTTGAGTAGTTTGCAAATCTCAGTGTCCAGTAATTATGAAACAATGTGCAGATTAAAGTGTAATGTAATTCTAACTCTGCTTCAACCAAGTATAATCCGTTTTTTTCATACTGTGAGAATAAGGTCGCTAGTTAAAAGATATAAATGTAGCATCTATGGCTGTCAAAGTAATGAAAGCTTACTTATGATAATGATAATTACTTGTCATTACAGACAATTGCACTTAATGCTTTAATTATCTTTTCTGTTCATTTTGCACTTCTAATATAGTATCATCATCTTCTTCTAATAAGACAGTTTATTTGAACACACACACAGTCCAAGTGACGCCTGATTTTAAACACAGGAAAACACAAAAATATACATGTTTATCTTAAAGGCCTCATAAACAAAGACATAAAGAAATTAAATATACAAATAAATAACAGAAGCTTAGAAGAAAGAAAGAAAGAAAGAAAGAAAGAAAGAAAGAAAGAAAGAAAGAAAGAAAGAAAGAAAGATTAGAAGATAAAGCTCAAATAGTGTAAATTCACACAGAAACAGTGTTTAAATGTGGCATACTTGTTCAAAACATCCAGTAGTTTGTCAGAATTTTTGCAACGTTGCACTTGAACTTCAGCGATTATATGATGAATCGATTAATTGTCAACATTTTTTTGAGTAAATAAATGAAAAATCCTGATTCCAGCCTCTTGAATTTGAGCTTCACCTGTTTTCTTTGCACTTCTGTTACACTATCCTCAATAGAATAGAATAGAATATGCACAAGTACAATGAAATAGGGGGGTGCAGTCGTCCCAAGGTGCAGTCATAAAATATAAAATATATATAAAAATATGTTCATTTCTACATGCATACAAATACTCACGTACCACAGACACACACACACACATATATATACATACATACCTATGCACACATATATTCACACATACATAAGAACAATAAATCAGTCAAGATATAAACATATAAAAAGTATAAAAGGTTTATTCTGTTCATTCTATCTAACCAACGAATGCACATTTTCACAATTTTTTAGATTAGACATTTAATTGGACGTGTGGCTGTAGCCCTGATTAGCTTGAATAAATGTGACAAGGTGATTACGAGACTGTGAAGAAAGAAAGATGCGCACCTGAATCACATGAAAAATAACCAACAAAATGTATGTCTTCGAGCGTAAATTAGATACAGAGACATGGACAACAACCTTTGCCCTCTTTTCTGTCGTGACGTAGCTTTCTCAGCCAAGATGAGCTCCAGTGGGACAGTACTTGTATCACAGTGCCCTAAATACTTGAACCATAGCTGTTTAAGCTGCTTTGTGTATACAGTCCATTCACAGCGCATACCTTCTGGCTCCTGCTGCATTCTGAAATCTATCTAGAGCTCTTTTGAACATCCCAACCCAGTCCTGTCATGCATTTATCCTGCATGGAATAAAAATAGTTTGTTTAAACTGTTACCAAGGCAGTGTCAACACATCAGGTCAACAGGAGCTGAAGTCGAACAGCGCGTTAACCCGAGCTGCTCTCTGTCAATGCTACGCCGCCGTCAGCACCTCATAACTCCAATCTCACCCAGAGTTTGGGCCAAGTGTTCTGTAGTCCGGTGCTGTACCAGTGCCATGGGTTTGCTTCTGCAACATTCACCCACATGACTCTGACACACATGTGGAGTGGAAATTTCCAAAGGCAGAAGAAGGGGGAAAGAAGTAGCTAACAACAATTAAGCTAGTTTATCCTAACCACGGCTGGCCTGCATCCACTAGATTCCATTCGTGCTCGGACTGCCCACTGCCGCTCCTGTCATAGCGTCATTCCCGGGAACAATGGTGGATTCCTGTTTATCACTGCGCAGTCTTTAATGCACTTTATCTCTGCATACCACAGCGCTGCTTCCTCATACACCTAGTTTTGGGGGTTTTTTTCCTCTAAGATGCTTTTTGGATGAGGTGTACATCTTGGCAATGCCATACTGTTTGAGGCTGCTTGAGAAAATCCTTTTTTAAATTCTAGATTCCTACTTATTTTTGACACAGATAAGAGTTTATTTCCAGGCAGAGGAGGAGACTAGTTTCCTGTAGAGCCGAGAGCTTCAATCCTCAGTGGTTTAACACTTTTCCTGGTATGTACACAGACTTGTAACAGAGGTCTTATTACCGTAAATACATGCTGACCACACACAAACTTTGGGCTGAACCTCTGGGGCTGCCACTGCTTCCTGATAAAGCTCCGAGATTTTCCATCTCTACAGCAACAGGATAATTTTGGAGTTCCAGGCAAAACCAAAGCCCCATATTGTGGAATGCAACCGTTTGTGATCATACTCATCGTCCTAATGTCCCCCCCCCCCCCCCCCCCGTGAACACACAAACACACACACGCAGAGATAAAGGCAGAAAAACTACTTCCTCATCTGTTGTGTAACTGTTTCCGCTTTTAGATAAACTAACATATGGGCTCCCTAGAGTGAAACAGGGAGACGCCTAGGGACCCGAACATGTATGTTTACAAACGAGTGTGTGCTTGTGGATTTACTTTTTTAGGACAAAGAAACATAGAAGCGTCCCACAAGCTGCTTTACAAATCATTTGAGACTAATATGCAGGCGTTGGCATGATGCACACACAGAGACAGCTTGCCCAGTTCCTCTCAGAGCATTGCGTCATTCCTTCTCTATTGTTCTTCTGTGGCTGAGTGATGTCACTGCCATGTTGTGGATGTAACACATTTACACCGACACACACACAAACACACACTCACAGCCTTCAGGGCCTATAACAGCAGGGACACTGACTGTGACCTGAGCTTCGATAGCTGCTGTCACCATGTACATCTGAAGAGACAGTGTCCAGGATTTCCACTTTTATTCTGTTCAGGGTCACTGCCTGTTTTTAGATGCTATAAAGTCTTTCTAAGACCTAAACAAAGACAAATGTTTGCCATTTTTTAGGTTTCTTAAAGGCGACATATTGATCTAAACTCACTTTTATTAGTCTTTGGTTTGTTTATTTATGTATTTGGACCCTAATAATTCATAAAGTTAGAATTTGAACACTCCAGGTGCTGCAAAGCTATAATTATATTCATTTTGGCAAAAATCAAGTAGATTTCTTCAACCTGTTTTAGTTCCTTCTTAATTTGTTGCATCTATAACTAGTTACGTCACAACATTTTCACATATAAGGTCAAGACTTCCAACGAACATTTCTCTGAGTACGACATAATTGTTCGTCAGTAGCAGTGGTTGTAGTAAAAACTGAAAATATGTCCAAACTTTGAAGTTATTACCTAAAATGTTCATTTGTTGGTTGAAAAGAGCATAGTCAACAACCTGGAGGGGGTGGGGCATGAAGTGGTTCATTTGCATTTAAAGGGCCAGCGCTCAAAATGACCTTTCTGGTGTCATTACTCAGAAGTAGGGTTGAAGATGGACCTGTGGAGTTGAATTCATGAAGAATTCAGACCCAAGCAGAGCATTTACAGTTTATGTAGAGCACAGGGAAATGTTTTAACCACGTAACACAACATTTTGACTTACGTTTTTTCTTTCAAGTAGATAGTATTTTGGTTGCACTTTGGAGGGTGTTTGATGTGAATTTGAATCAATAGGCATAATTCCATTTTTTTAAAAAAAGCAAAATATCACTCCTTTAATTCTTTTACCACTGCTCTTTTCACTTTTTAAATTGTGTTTCTATTGAGGTCTTCACTTCAGTATACTCCAAGTGAGGTCATGCTAGTTTTCACAGCAGAACAAATACATGTTAATTCTTCTTTCTGACGTGTCATCACTGACACACCCTGTACATATGCAGTTTGGATGGTTTTAACTTTCACTGTTTGTGCAATAGGAAAAATTCCAACGGTTTCCAAAACCTAAGACGTTGCACTTTATAGTTTTTATTGGGTCATTACGGTAATTTTACTCACACCTGCACTAGAAGCTGGAGAAGAAGCATTTTAGCAGAATTATAACATCCAATCCAATCCAACTTTATTTATAAAACACTTTAAAACAACCACAGTGGCCCAAAGTGCTGTACAGAACACTAGAAACACAATACAATTTAGTAAAAGCATTACAAAATTAAAATCAAATAAATAAAACAAGTTAAAATATAAAACAGAACCAAATATCAACATTGCATGAGTTAAAAGACAAAAGAGAACAGGATAAGATGCAGGAAATTGTAAACGACTGCTGGATTTTGAGGCGACACGGTGCAGTGGTTAGCACTCGTGCCTCACAACAAGAAGGATTCCCGGGTGATCCTTGGGCCCTTTCTGTGTGGAGTTTGCATGTTCTCCCCGTGTCTGCGTGGGTTTTCTCCGGGTACCCTGGTTTCCTCCCACAATCCAAAGACATGCCATAGGTTAATCGGCTAATCTAAATTGCCCATAGGTGTGAATGTCAGAGTGATTGTTTGTCTCTATATGTCAGCCCTG
>JAQQZY010000024.1:8008295-8031532 GCA_030068375.1 Ostorhinchus rueppellii | reverse complement strand
TGAGTTTGCAAAAATCTAATTCAAACTATTTTACAACAACTCAGACAGTTTGACATTTGTGGAGCTTTCTGAGTCCAGGCTGTTCTATTTGTCAGTAGCCAGGTGTGTTTTATTTTAGCTATGCTAGTTTCTGAAACAATTCCTGTTCAGGTTTCAGGGGCAGTTTGAAGGATTAAAATTGCACAAAGTAGTGAGGAGTTATGCTCATTTGAAATACACAAGCACCAGGATCACCGGTGATCCCTGCGGTTTTAAAAGAGTTATTTATTTCTAGGAATTTTTTGTTCTTGAATTCCTAATGTTTCAGTAATTTTGGAGCATTTTCTTAGGGTCCTCCCATGTCATTTTTTTCATTTTCTTAGACTTTCCACACTTGAAAATAAAAGAAAAACACTAATTTGTCATGTGTTGTCATATTTTGATCTATATTTATGACAAGTGCTTTTTGTTGGGTATACTATATCTGGCAAAAATCACCCGGCGATAGTGATGGAGTTACTTTTTATAGCGAAAGTGTTCTAGGATTAAGTAGAATAGATACAGTAACGACATAGTTTATACTCTTACTTCCCACCTCTGGGTAAGACAGTGTTACTGTGTGCTATTGCCTCCCAGTGCTCTACTGAAGCTCACTGCATCCCAGCTACGGCCATTAGCATTTTGAATGAAATAACCATCCATTCTGCTCGGGTGAACCAGTGTAGACAAACTCACCTCTGGGGAAATCAGCCCAGGAAAGTGTGCACTCCCAGTTATGCACGCACACACGCCTGATCCCTGCACATATCCAATCTTTTCTCCCTTTTTACTTATGCAAACACACATGCATTTCTCATCTTTATGCAGTGTAAGAAAACAGCTGTGAGCCAGCTTTCTCTCAGCTAAAATTAACAATTGCTTTACGTGCCCACACTTTTACACACAGCGAATAGCCACTTTTTTTGCATGCAAACATACTGTAAGGGCATGCCTGTGGTGGCCAGCAGTTCAAACCGAGGCTTAACTGACACGCTTATTCTCACACATATACTGTATACACACACCGCTGATCATCTCCAACTGGGATTTTTAAGTAGTTCATCTGGTTTACGAGGGCCCGTCTGGTCTTGAAAGCCCCCCTCGATGTGTTTGATAGTCCCCCTTCCTTTCCTCTTTGTGCGTGTGTTTATATATGCGTGTCCTCGAGTGTACATATCTGTGTGTGTAAACTCATTTCTTGCCAGGGAGATAAAGTTACTGGTGTGATAGCCCGGGGTACTGCGCTCCTCCAGGGGGTTAAGTTGTTTGGAGGGCAGGGGGTCCACTGTATGACTGATGCTAGCAAGCCTGCCCCCAGGCTGCACAGATATAGATGTGACTACCTCATGCACCAGCACGCACACAACCAATGTGTTCCTTTTCATCTTGTATACAGATCTCCACTTCCATCCACCCCACTTTTTTTTATTTTTTTTATTACATTTTCATATTTTGACCATCATTTTTTATTTGTTTATTTATTGTGATTATTACCTCGCCATGTTTTCTGACTCAAACAAATATGCAAATGCAGACACACACTAAGGTAAGCACAGTTTTTTGACTTAAATAACAAAAATTATAATATTTTTGCGCCTTTTTTCACTTAAAAGGCTCATATTTTGCTAAAGCCCCTCTTATTAGTCTTTGTTTAATTTATTTGTTCATTTGAGGACCCTAATAGATCAAAACGTTTGAATTTGAACCCTCCTGGTAAAGCTATTTTTATATTCATTTTGACAAAAATCAAGTGGATTTCTACAACCCGTTTTAATTCCTGCTTAATTTCTTATGTTCTACAACGAGCTACGTCTTGACATTTGCACATAAAAGGTCAAGACATCCAACAAACATTTCTCCCACTTCACCGTAATTGTTTGTCAGCAGCAGTGGTTGGAGTAAAAACTGAAAATATGTCCAAACTTTGAGTTGATTCCAGAAAATGTTCAGTTGTTGGTTGAAATGACCTTTCTGGTGTCATTACTCAGAAATAAGGTTGAAGATGGACCTGTGGAGTTGAATTCATGAAGAATTCAGACCCAAACAGAGCATTTACAGTTTATGTAGAGCACAGAGAAATGTTTCAAATGCATAATTTCTTAATATATATATCACTTTTATAAAATATACCGGATAGGTGAACATTAGGGGGATGTATTGTAGCTAATTTAGACAAATAATTGAGATTTTGCTTGTAAATCAATGTTTTCAATAAATACTCCAAATGCAGCCTGTCTAGTGTAATAAATCCACTATGCATTTGCTTCTCCCATCTTTGCCTACCAGTTAAGCTTTATTTATATGTAAAATTACCATGATAGTTGTTGCTGTTTGTTGATACAGCACATATACTGATTAAACAGCAGAAACAAGTTTCATGTCTTGTCTTATTTCATAATCACGTAGACAGAATAAAACCAATTAGATGAAAAAAAGAGAAAAAAACCCCATCTAATTCTAAATTTTTTTCACATCACACATTAAAAAAATGACTTAGACTAAAAATTTCATTCCCAGTTTTGATATTTGACTCTTTTAGTATTTCTTCATTTTTTAATGTTGTTAAAAAATACACATAAACACTGTTACTGATTGTGCTGCTCATGTCCCCCTGAGAGATGACCAGACCATGTCAGCTCCCATCTCCCAACTGATTCAAACTCCCCCAATCTCCAGCACCCCCACTCACCTAATCTACACCCACCCCCACCCTCAATTGCTCCATCCGTCCATCCGTCCTCCCCTGGTGACTACCTCACCCCCCAGGCATGGCAGCTGCGTTCTCCTGTAGGCATTACATCACTGCAAGAGCAGCCTTGTTACTGATCCCCTGACAACCAGCATTATCAACACACACACACACACATACACATATATAGACACACACACATACACATATAGACACATACTCATGCACAGACTCATGTACTTGTGTTTACTGGCACAAATGGACCCCGGTTTGAACATCTAGAACCCCATCAGCAGCACCTATATCTTCCTCTTACCTTGCGTCACTCATCCTCTTCATCACATGCTTTCAACGTGCACTTCCTCACACAAACACACACAAGATGAAGTCACACACAAATTACCTCGGAGTCTTCATCGCCCTAACCTACCCTATCCGGAGGATGACGTCTCTCATTCCCGTGATATCCTGACAGATGATCTGTGGTGTAGGATGACACTCCTGTCACCGCCTGTCTATGTGGAGTAAAGGGGGAGCAGCCGCTAATCAAAGACATTAAAGATTATTTTTATTATTATTATTATTTGAAATGCATTCATGGTTCTTTAATTATTAACTTTTCAAGAAGAACAAATCAATATAAATCTGTCATCTGTGCCATATTTTAGCTCATATAAAATGTGTGCTCATTAAGACTTTGCTGACTTCTTTAAATAATGATTATTATATTAATTAAACTTATGAATGTTCCTTTTAATATATTTCCAGGTATTAATACTGAGATTAACAGAATCATGGTCACTTGTAAAAGAAGAAAAAAGGGGGTTTTAAGGCCAGTTTGCTGTTAAAACAGGTGTGATAAAATTAGACTGGTATCCTCTTTCACTTCATTCAAAACAAGTAACAGGGGCTGTGGTGTTTGTTTATTATGAAAGAATAAAATGACTGTGTGAATAAGAGGAGCCACATACAAATAACAATGGCCAAAGAAAACCATAAATGACCTGTGTGTTTTACACAAGTCCTCCTGAGACCCAGCAATGCATTTTTGTCCTCTGTAGGCGACAAGAGTTTCACAGCTTTATTGAAAAATAAAATAAACAAAATGATGTGCACTGCAAAGGCTATTCCATAGAAATTTTTAAAAATGCATCTGAAAAGACTGTTGCATTGTGCCATTTCCAATAAAGGCAATTATTTAATGTAAAAATAGGCAAAACTTGTACTTTCCTGGGTCTCAGGAGGATATGGCTGATTTAATAAATAATTTAAATGCCACAATCAGTCAGACATTGAAACCTTAAAGAGCCAGAACTATTTCTGTGGCAACTTCCAATTGAATTTTTCTGAAACTTAACCTTTTCAAAATTATGTATCACTGTTGGGTTGGGTTTTTTTTTTTTTCATATCCTCCATGTTTTGCACTTTTGTGAAAATCAGGTATTTTCCTGTACTTTATTTACTGATCATGTAGATGTTCATAATAGAGTAAATTTTAAAGTTATTTAAACAAACCAGAGAAAACATGAAGAAAAAATGGCTTTTTTCAACAAAATATATCCTTAACTGAACATGAGAATTAAATGTCTACAAACAGTCATTTAATATTTTTAAGTTTTTTTTTTTTTTTTTTTTTTTTTGGGGGGGGGGTGAATTAATGTTGCAGAAAATTGCAGCGTTTTCATGTTTAGTACTGTGCTGAAAAGCTGAGAAACTGCAGTAAAAATAAATTATTTAATTTTATTCATAGGTTTAGTGGTTCAGAAATGGTTGTACATTTTACTTCAGTACACACTTTTAGTCACAAGCAGTTGTTTAGGTCTTTGAGGGTTAAATGATTAGTAATTTTATCCTCCTAGGTCAATTATTATAGTACTGTGAAATACAAAGACAAATTAAAAGCACATAAATCCATATTATAGGTAATGTTTTTCTGTTTTGAATACAAACTAGAAATGTTACAATATTCATTTTAGTTTAATAGTAATGACAATATTATGTAGATAAGCCACATGAAATATATGAACTTATAAACAACAAGAGGCAAAATGATAAAGTGTGTTGAGAGTAGGGAGTTGTTTACAACGGTCTGTTTATGTGCACGAGCGTCATCGTTCTCTGTTAGTGACTCCATCGCTGACTGCACACCTTGCAGCTCCACCAGTGCCAGGTGGTTCTGGTACTGACACCCTTTTAGTCTTTACACTTCTTCTCTGTTCTCTTACTCACCTCCGGCCAAGTCTTTGTCTGTTTTGATTATTCTGTATGTGTGTGTAAACCAGGCGTTGTCCAGGTAACAAGCCCCTCTACCATAAAAAACACACTAAATCAATGGGGAAATAAGAGGAAGGGGGAGCCCAGAGTGACCGTCCCACCTATTTCTGTCACAGCAGGGCACACATGTGCAGTCAATAAAAAGGCCTTGCTGTCATTTATAGCTTCTTGGCTATAATACTCTAATTAACACACCTACTATTCTGAGGCCTGTTACCCTGCTGAGGCCTAGAGGAGGAGGAGGAGGAGGAGGAGGAGGAGGAGAGGGGCCTAACGACACTGGGGGCATGCTGTTTGCTTTAGGAACTCAAAGCAGTCTCACTGTTCAAACTGAACTTAAGCAGCTGCTTTTTGTCTCGCTGTTGTTGGCTTCCGTCGCTGTGTGTTTACAGGTGTTTAGAAACATCAGTGGTTCAAAAGGTTTACGGCTTCGAGCCACACAGACAGAACAACCAAACAGAGGTGTGGATGCATACTGAGGTGTTTGAAGCACTGTGACCCCAGCCACACCTGCTAAAAACCTTCTGCAAACACAAAACTAAAGCGGGCCGGTGTGCATATAAGTGACCATAATCATGATCATGGTCATATGTGTCAGCGAATGCACGTGTGCGTGTTTGTCCGTAGTTCAACACCCCTCATAACCGTGGTCTGCATTTTTTGCAAAGTGCATCATGGAGTGACCTATTTCCTCTCACTCCCTCTCTCAGTAACCCATAGTTGAACAGAGGGTGACGTAAAGCTGTTCTCACCCGTGTGTGGTCATACAGGGCTATACAGTGATGAGATGAGGTCAGTCTGTCAGCATGCAGCTGGCCCCTTAACTAGACATCTTGTATAAGCTTATTTGGCTTTTTTCAGGATTGAGGCGCACTGTGCGATGACTGAAGCCCATCTGACCTAGTTTGAATCCATTTACTGCCCCATAATGTCATAAGCTGAGGTTGAACAGACGGTCAGAGCAGACAATTGACAGGTTTTTGTATTGCAGAGGCTGCAGTTTTTCTTAATGGGGTTGATGAACATTAGAGGTAAGCCAAAAAAAGACAAATTTTAATATGCTTAAGGTAGGGTTCATGCACAATTTTTACCCACCTAGTTCCACAGAGCTCTGCATAGCTTCTGAGATTTTGACCCACCTCCTTCTAGCATGTGTGGCACTTGCATGTTGCTGCATTAAAAATGTGAACTGAGTTATGGTAAAAGTCAAATCGATTTACATCCACAAAAATAATCAAAACCTACGAGCAAAAGATTTCCTAGAAACATTTTATTAAATGTACCTGATGTAAAAACACATTCTACAGATATGTGACTTGAATGCAGAAGAAAAGTTGAAAAAAAAAAAATCACATTCCTTTAGGGTAAGCCAAAATAAATTCCCATCTCATGTTACATTTTGAAAATATATTTAAAGACACTGTATTTCAACAATACTAAATTAACTTTGAGTTTGCATTCCCTCTCCTCCAGCGGTTATGTTAAGTCCTGTACTTCTATCTTTTCCATAGCTGGACTTGTGGCCTACATGTTTGTCATTCCATAGTAAAGTACCAGAAGTCTGTGGCCTGTCAAATGGATGATGGCCACTGACCACGAGCCTGTTTGGCGTTCTCATCACCTCTTCCCTTCCTCTTTTGTCTGCTTTCATTTCAATTTTTCTCTACATATCCCCTCTCTGTAGTTTTACTTTCCTCCTCTCCTCTCCTCTCCTCTCCTCTCCTCTCCGCTCCGCTCCGCTCCGCTCCTGTCCTCTTCTTCCTCAAAGACAAGAACACAGTGTCCAAACAGGCGCCCTAGACATGAACCAGTGCAGGAAATGTGGTGAAGTCACACGCATTCCCCTACCTTCACAGACAAATCAGCTTTCAACACACTGACACAGTCTTAATCCTCCTCCAGTAAGTGTAATGTGTTTAGACACCACAGTACATTTAAGGTAATAAACCTAATAGGTATTTAACATCTGCTCAATAATCTGCAGTATAGCTTTAGAAAATACACAACACACACTGTATCTTTAATATCTAATTAAACCTGATTGAAGTCTGCATGCAATTCTGCATTGCATGTATTGCTTTGAATAGTCATGCTTCCATAAAGCATTAAAACATCATGCATTTTCCTCTTCTCTATACATAGAGCCCCTCCGGTCTCAAAGAAATGTGTATTTATCTTCTCAGTAGCCTGATAGTTGCGTCTTAGCCTGCATCCATTTCTGATAGAGGCCTGCTCTACAGCTAGCCCCCTGAGGTGGCCGCATATTTGTTGGGTGAGTAAGGAATGTGGTTACATGCCTTAGACATTAGCTATGACGGAGCGCTGGCTCCACAAGAGAGGGAGGGTGCAGGGGAGGTAGCTGAGGAGGAGGGAGGGAGGGAGGGTTGAGTCTGAGCTCACGGCAAGTGAGCTCATTCACCCCCAGAGCTCGAGGAGAGAGTGCAACTCCGTCATCCGCTTTGCACAGAGAGAGAGAAAGAGCGAGAGAGAGAGAGGGGAGGAGGGAGAGTTGAGGGAGGAGTGTAAGCCAACAACTGAGCGAATGAGAGACAGGGAGAGTGGAGCAGCACAACAATAGTGGGCTGCTCTTCTAACCGTGGACTCATAGAGACAGAGAGAGCGCTCAGAGAGACACACAGACGCTCTGTAAACCAGCTGCAGGCAGATTACAGCTGCTGTGTACATTCAGCCGCAGCACACTGTTGACTTTTGTTGTTCCTCTGGATCTTTCTGTGGTGACCATTCTTCACCAACCACAGAAGTACTAAATATTGACGCAGAAGCATTTTAGAAATTTTTGCGGTCTCTCCATGCGCAAGGGATTTTGGCCATAGGTGGACTTCTGATTGGCTTCTGAGGAGCTTGTCCACAGACTTTTTGGACTGGTGTTGTGTTTTCTTGTTTGTCTAATTCTACAAGGGTCTGGACACTTAAACAGCTGACTCAACCAGTGGACTCCAACAGGAGTTTTTGTCTACTTGGGATTTTTCTATTTTTTTCTGGGTTTACTTAAGTCAGACCCCTAAGGAGAGCACTTCTGGGATTTTTGCTCTGACATTTTCGTGAGGAAAGGAGGAGGGAACTGATCGCTCCATCCCTGAAGGAAGGAGCACCAGAACATTTGCTTCTGTGTGTGTGTGTGCATGAGAAAGAGCGTGTTCTGGGGGATGCCTCTGGATGTGGTGATTGCTCCAGCGGAGGACTGTTTTTGGCCCGACCTGCAGGAGACAGACATGAGGCTGAAGATCAGAGTCCGCCGAATGAAGGAAGGAAGAGAGCTACGAGGTGTGTATTCACCTGGCTGCAGAAGAGAAGGCATGTGTGTGTGTGTGTGTGTCTTTGTATCAGTGGGTTAATAAGGTATTAATAAGGTTTGGCAAGTAACACGTTGAGGATGTAGGCCTTTGTGTCCAGAGGCTGCAGAATGGAGGCTACATGGTGGAGATGCAAAGGTTTAGATTTTTTTGTGGATTTTGCTGATGCTAAAAGAAGAAGTATACTTGGGAAGCCCTTAGTAACAGTTTGTGCACTGCAGATGAGCACAAAGGCACAGCAGGCTCTCAGGTATTGAGGTATTCCATTCCAGGCGTGCTGCAAATGAAAGCGAGATGTGAAGTGAATGTTAAGGACATGTATAAAATCAATAGTGAGATTTACTGCCACAGGAGTCTAAAATAATACATCACGGAGATCCAGCCAACATGTTAATTGTTTTCCCACCTTTTTGTTTGCACAGTTAATGTGTTTATGAGAACAGAATTGGAAGTAGGGGGATTAAGGGGATGACATCATGAAGACGAGAAGCAATGAAGAGGAAAGTGAGGACAGAAAAAAAGGACTAAAAGGGGAAAGAATGAGAGCCGTGACCCGCGGTATGACATAGTGCTCATGCTCTCTCAGCCTGTGGTCATTGAGATGTAAAACTATCACAAAGAGTCTTTCTCTTTCTCTTTCATCTCCCCTGTTCTTTGCTCTCTCTCTCTCTCTTGCTGGCTTTCTCTCTCGGCAGAATGGTGTCTTGTGGAGATTATGTTATCAATATGTGTGCAGTGTGCACTGCAGGTGTTTAACATAACACCTTTCACACAGAGAGATGAGGCAATGGCACTGAGGAAAAACCCTCTTTTATGCACTTTCATGCATTTTGCATTACGTGCTTTATTTACAAAGATATTATATTACTTCATATTCTGAAAATAAAGTTAATTTGTTATGGAAACAGTAACATTTCAGTTATAATTACATTATAGAAAGTGAGTGTTGTAATACCACTATAGATGTCATGTGTATATCAGAGAAGTATCAGTGATCTGGTTTAAAGCAGTTAGCACACCTGCCGCACTTCACACAGATATGTGTGTGTTCTGCACAAGTGCACAATTGCCAGGTTCTGCTCATAGAAGTGTTAAATTAAATTATGCTGCTGTGAGGAAAAACTCACACATTTATTGTCAGCATTCAAATATAGAATAGTTTCCGTCACAGGTTATTTTGAGGCAGTACAACACTTTATCGTGTCTCTGTGGAAATAGACTTGTGAATGCAGTGTAGATTACAGATGAAGGGTTTACAGCCTCATACAGTAACGCAATAACAGATAGGGCTGAAACAGATAATGCTGAAACAGCAGTTGATCAAAATGACATAGTGCTGCTATCTGCCCAACGAGATAAAGAAACAATAAAGAGTTTAACCATCAGCCAGGATGACATGGTAATCACACAGTATTCCCCTGCCGTCATACTGTAAACCTGACGCCCTGTTTTGCAAAGCGATGACCTCATCCTACTAGCTCATCTATGGCCTGTGAATTCAGGCATTTCTGACAGACGGGCCTATCAGCCGCCCACTCTGCCCCCTAAACACACACACACACACTCTTATAGCTTCTCCTGGCTGCAGCACAGGCCTTTGTGGAGCTGAGTGGGACATGTGTGCAATGATGTCATGTTTGGAGGGTGAGGGATGTGGAGGGGGGGGGGGGGGGGGGTTGTGTGTGTGTGTGTGTGTGTGGGTGGGGGGGGTCACATTGAGATGCTAATTTCCCCTCATAGTGGTGGGGACAGCTGGAGGGGCACAGAGGATGGCGTCATGTCTCCCCCGATATGAACCACAGAGGAGAGCGATGGAGGGGTGTGGGGTAGTCATTCAGGCAGATCAATGCCCCCAGGCTGTGTGTGTGTGTGTGTGTGTGTGTGTGTGTGTGTGTGTGTGTGTGTGTGTGTGTGTGTTTGTGTGTGTGTGTGTCCCTCTCCATTAACAGACGAGTTAAAGAGGGCAACTGAAAGCAACACAGAGAGCCCGAAACACAGAGGCAAAGCAGGTGGGAGGGGGTGAGCTCATATTGATGAGGCAGTCAATGGTATGAACAGCAGTGATGTAACAGCAGAGATCCCATCAACCACAGCAGCCAGGCAGGTGTTGTGTGTCTCTGTTCCTCTGGTCAATAATTCTGGGATTCCACTCATAGATCTTCCAGTTCTATGAATCAACCCACCCAGCAGCATAAATGGCCAAAATGTGGTCTAATATTTTCTGCTAAATATACACTTAAATACTGTCAGACTAATAACCTTGGACCTTTTAAATTTCCTTCAAATGTTTGCATTAAGTCACTTGTAGGAAATGACATGTGTGAAGTGAGACTGCCGCTCGCTACGAGTGAACAAAGAAGGCCTGGGCGCTCGGCTCTGACAGGGCAAAGAGGGGGGAAAATAAACAGTTGCATAAGTGATGAAGTGGGTAGAGGAAAAAGGAAGTCACTGCTGGCTTGCGTTGCCGATGGCGACACAGTGCCCTCTTTCCTGGTTGTGTGTTTGCCTATCCGAACATTTTCCTTTTTTGTGTGCGTGTGTTTCAGAATTGGGTTAGTCACATCCTGTCCAAGTGTATTTTCCAGAAGTACCAGATACATGACGTAGCACAGAACAAAATGTGACCTAGCAGCGCAAAAATATGTTTGAGGACTGTGGAACTGCATCACCTCAAAACATATTTAAGCTGTCCAAACTTTTAAATCAAACTGTACAATAAAAAACAAAACCATTAAACTAACACAAATAAAAGATGCAACGCCTCAGTTTGAAAAGCACTTCTTAAACACACTGTATATTCTACTAAGTTTAATCCAGACGTGTGTTAGTGTCTGCTGATTGTCATGCTTTGCTGAAGGTGAACTCATCTCTCCCAGTTGACTTTCTGATGTCATCTTCATAGACAGCTGTGCTGCTGTGTGTCACAGGGTATTTTCAGTGACTTCAGTGTGAGTGTACAGTGTGTGTTAATGCGCGTACTTGGTGTGCTCAGATTGGAATGGATGGATGTGTCATGGTTTTCTTTTGGAGAATGTGAGGACATGTCTCTTTGGGTTATTTGCTGCCCGTGGTGTGTGTCAGTGCGTGTGTGTTCATGCACCCTTTGGACTCTTAGTGTGTGTGTTTCATCTTGACAACACTTGGGGGGACACGATCCATGGACACGAGGAGCCAACTGTCATCAACATCACTGCCCGGTCTTGTCGTCATGGCAACCTTAAGTAGAGTGGGGTCAGGTGATGAGGTGACAATAACATGCTATCTCCTGTGTGACTAACGTCCATTAGCGCTGCCTGTGTAAAGCTCCGAGTACAAGGAAGGTGTTTGTAATTGTGTTGACGTAATGTCACAGTAATGTAATAGCCCTTAAAAAACCAGGCAGGCACACTCAGTCCCAGTCTCTTATCTCTGACTTCAGTTGCTGTTAATGCCAGTAACCCCTTACTCACTCTCCCCGCCGTGCAACAGTTTTCCTGCTGTTTTGCGTTTATTAACATGCGATGAGGTCAGCTTCTGTAATCATGGCTGTAATCATTAATGCAGGCACACAAAAGATCAAAGGCCAAGGGTATTTTTAGTCCAACGTTTTCATTCATGTGTTCACTTCCTCTTGTGCACACAAATACACTTTCCCTACACGCTGGCTCCACTGTGGAACGTCCTGTCTTGTGTCTTTCTAACAACTCTCTAACAATGTCCACGCATACAAAAGGGAAATGGTTTCTGTGTGACGTGAGGCTTTTCCTGTTGATTTAAGTGTCTCCAGGAACATACAGCTTCCTCACACAGATACAGTATACACAGCCTGTGGCGGTAGCTAAATGGAGCAGCATTTATTATCTTCACTTGTGTGTATGTGCATGCACTTCCTAGCAGCATGGGAACCGAGAGACCAGGAAGAAACCTTTCAAAGAACGATCCTTTCTCCATGTGTTTTAGCAATTACTTGCACAGTAGCGAGAGTCACATGGAAAGTAGGGTTCTGTATTAGGAATAGTCCAGTGAAAGTATCTCCCACAAATCTTTTCATGCATACTATTACTTAAAAATCAATACAGTGTGCTTGAGAATCAAAACAGTATCAAAAATCACAACATTATAATCCTCAAGTGCATTGAGGTTTTCTTCCATTCCAGATAGTGACTGACGGAGCTGCACTAAGACTGCATTGTGAGCTGCACATATCTGTTTATTCTACACTATAGAGGCCAAATAGGTTAGATAACACAGTCCTGCTGGCACAGCGCTCTCTCCTGGTTCTTGTTATCTGAGTTATCTGATCGCTCTTTCTGTATCCATCCATCTACCCTTTCCCTCCATTGCTCCACTTCACCCCCCATGAGGAGCGCTGATGTCATTGCTCCGCCGGTTGCCATTAATAGCTGGAAACAGACAAGCCTTCTTCACTTTGCTCTTAAAGGGACAGCGTGCCCAAAATAGCATTGGAGATGCACCCAGCCTGCTGTGGATTTAAAGAAAAAAAAAAAAAAGCATTTTTCCATTACAGTTCATCACCAGAGTATTTGCATGCATGACCTGTGTGTGCACCTTTGTTCTCCTTCATATGTTGACCACACATACGCGCTAATGCTGACACCGTGTGCTCTGTGAGCCAGCAGTTGCTACATGAGTAGTGCAACTGGGTGTGTGTTACAACGGAAGGCAAAGTTCTGCCTGCACTGTGCTGTGTGTGCTACTTTAGAGCAGTGATGTCATGTCTCACTCACTCTCACTCTGTGACCGAGTGTGTATATGTGTGTGTATGTGTGTGTTATGTCCCAGATTGGGTTAGGCAGCGGGGCTGAACCCAGATTAGGCTCCTTTAATCTCCTTTCTGAGGCTCAGGGTTTCCTTGAGGCATTCCACTCCCTTCTACACACTCAGCAAGGTCTTCAATACACCTCACCCCTCCTCCTCCCTTTGGCCCCCACCCTGTAGTTACACAACCGCGGTAATGCAGAGTAATGATGAGTGTGGGTATTTGAGGGAGAATTAAAAACAACGAGAGTGAATATTAAGCATATGTGGACTGTAAGCATGTGTCTTTCTGCAGCATATGCAGTTTAGAGCAGTATTGTGAATGTGTGCGGTTGTATGGATGTGCATGTGTATTTGTGTGTGTGTGTGTGTGTGTGTGTGTGTGTGTGTGTGTGTGTGTGTATGTGTGTGTGTGTGTGTGTGTGTGTGTGTGTGTGTGTGTGCGTGTGTGTGCATGTCTGTGTGGTGTGTGGTTGTCAGAGGGATGTTACTGGGCCTCTGTCCTGGCCCTGCACCTGTGGCCTCTCTCATTCCCTCAGCCTGACGCAATGCACTGCTACAGGACATGAGCTCATGCAGGAAACAGAGCCACACACACACACACATATACACATATGCCAAAAGTGGAGCCGCCTGCCTCTTAAAGGGCCAGACACACACATTCCTGGCCGCCCAACAGTTAACCTAACTCACACACAGAAGCACACAGAGCCTCTTTTTTGCTCCTGTTGCACTAAGCAGGACCCAGACATTGTAGCCCAGATTCACCTCTGAAAGTCAATACCACGTCTGTCTGCTCTGCTAATGGTGCACTGTTGTTGTTTTTTTCAGCTCTCTTGTTGAGTTCATAGGAATTGTTGAAGAGTTCCCAGTATGATGTACTGTATGAGCACTCAGTGGAAAACCATTAACTAAGCCGCACTCTCCCCCTCTTCTTTCTCCGTAGGAGGCTTTGCTGCATTCTCCTCTTGCTTCCCCGGCCTGTGTGAAGGGAAGCCTGCCACTGCTCTGCCTATGAGCTTATCCCAGCCCTGCTTGCCTGTGGCTAATGTAGGCCCCACTCGTATCCTGCCACACCTCTACCTAGGATCACAGAAGGATGTCCTGAACAAGGTTAGTGTTGTGGCATTCAGCCTTTTCATTCATGCATGCTGAGGAAGTGCATTTTTTTCCCCTGAGACCTCAAAATAATACCTCAGAATAAAGACAATGTATCTCAATTAAACAAGACCATGACAAATTTTGAGAAAATAATGACTTAGATGCAGTGTTATTGTATTTATCTTTTTTATCTTCATCAAAGTGGGAGAAATGTTTAGTTACATGGGACAAAGATTGCAGGCTTGTTTTTGATTCCTGTCAATAAAACATGACCTTTATTCTTTTTATCTTCCTGTCTGTAGGATCTGATGGCTCAGAATGGTATCACCTATGTGCTCAATGCCAGTAACACCTGTCCAAAGCCAGACTTTATCAGCGAGAGCCACTTCATGCGCATCCCAGTTAATGACAACTACTGTGAGAAACTGCTGCCCTGGCTGGACAAAACAAATGAATTCATCGGTAAGAGAGAAGTCATATAACAACACATCAGTCGTACAATGTACTAAACTGTAACAGCCAATAGGAGAACTGACTTTACAATCCATCTCCATTTATATGGGAAAGAATGCCATGATATTCAATATCACACATCTGCACATTGTCACAGTTAAAAAACACTCACGTGCAGCATACGTAACAATAGCTGCAGGTACAACACATCTGTTCAGGTGACCGGTGTATTCTCTCAGGAAATGTCAGTTTGCTTTCAGTAGACATTGACTGTTTCCAGAGACTTTTATGGAAAAGATGAGTCCTGTCAGGGATCAACAGTGTTCTGTTTGTTAGTGAATTGTCATGTGTATTCATACCTGTTCGTTTTTTCCAAACAGACAAAGCTAAGGTGTCAAACTGCAGAGTCATTGTGCACTGCCTGGCTGGAATCTCACGTTCAGCGACCATCGCCATTGCATACATCATGAAGACAATGGGCTTGTCATCAGACGACGCCTACAGGTACGTTTGCTCCGCCCACCCACCACCAGCTGAGCTAAGGTGTCAGGTGTGTAAAAAGGAAACTTACTGTTGAAGGAAATGCTAGACGATTTTCTTATCCTCCCCCCAGTCGTGAGAAAAGAAATTGTTAGATGGCTGCCAGGATACAGACTTTATACAAAAGGTTCTGTTTTTTCTTGTCTGGACAACCCTGGCACAGGATTATGTATTGTACATCAGGAAACTGTTCACACCTAACACCTAGTTCAAACGTGATCTAAAAAGTTTACAGATCACAGTGATACTAACAACATAAATGTTTTTATCAAAGGTCCAGTGTGTGAGTTATAGGGGCATCTAGCTGAACAAATGAAGTATAATATTCATAAATGTGTTTTCACTACCGTAGTGTATCTATGAATGAGTTGTTTATGTCTACAAGGCGAGCAGGTTGTCTTCATGGCCTCCATTATGTTACATAGCCCTGTTTCTACTGCAGTCCAGAACAGACAAACCATTACTGACACCAGAGAGGGTTCATTTGTGACCAAGTGGCTGTTTTAAAGGTTGAGTGCAGTGTGATATTAATGGCATCTAGCGATAAAGTTAAAGATTGTCACAAATGAACTGTAATTATTTTGTTTCCTGACAGGTTTGTGAAGGACCGGAGACCGTCCATATCTCCCAACTTCAACTTCCTCGGTCAGCTGCTGGAGTTTGAGAAGGGCCTACGGTTACTCCAAGCATTAACTTCAAACTCTGATGAGAAGATCTCTGAAAGCAGCCCCAAGCAGAACTCAGAGGTTAACGGCATCAACATGTGTTTGGAGATGAACGGTCACCACAGTAACCATGATTCATCGGTGGCAGAGCTGCAGATTGCACCAGAGCCCAAGCTGCCGTCCCCCATCTCCCTCCAGCAAGGTTTCAACGGCCTGCACCTCTCCGCAGAGAGGATCATGGACACTAACCGACTCAAACGGTCCTTCTCCCTGGACATTAAATCTGTCTATTCCCCTAACAGCCCCCACTGTCCCACCCTGGCACCCACGCACTCTGAAGACGTCCCAAAGCTGTGTAAGCTGGACAGTCCAGGAACAGGCACCTCCAACGGTATCTGCTCCCAGTCTCCCGTCCTAGACAGCCCCAGCTCCTTAGATTCACCATTCCCCTCACCAGGCAGCGGGGGCAGCATTGGAGGTCTGGGGCATGGGGGAAGTGAAGGAGTCCATCGGTCTAGTTCTTCCTCGTCCAGGCCCAGGAGGAAATCCAAGCACAGCTCCGGCACATCCCCAGTCCACCATATACACCAACCCCCCCAGTCCCTCAGCTTGTCACTGGACAACAAGAGCCCGACCCTGGAGGAGAACCTAAAGGGCTCCTTACTCCTGTCACTACCCTCCCTTCCTACTGTGGGGTCTGGAGCAATGTGGACCAAACACAGAGACACTGTCCAGGCCACTACTCCTGTCACTCCAGTCACCCCAACAACAGATGCCCCCTGGCACTTCGGGGCAGAAGAGGGTGGAGAGGGAGAAATGGAGCTGGGTGGCGGAGGGATTGGAGGGGGAGAGGAGTCATCGGTGAGGTTTGGGAGCAGTTCGGCTTACGTGGCGTTCGGGTGCAGTGAAGGGGTGCGGTTACGAGACAAATCCCAAAGGGAGAAGTCCACAGCTCTACCGACACAGAGAGACCACCGGGACTCCACATCAACGACGTCGTCCTTGTCCAATAACGCAAACAACAGCGGGACGGCGTCAGACAAGCAGTTCAAGCGACGCAGCTGTCAGATGGAGTTCGAGGAGGGTATCTCTGAGACACGGTCCCGAGAAGAACTGGGGAAGATCGGGAAACAGTCGAGTTTTTCTGGGAGCATGGAAATCATTGAGGTATCCTGACAGATAATGGACATGATCGGGGCTGTCCCTTGGGGGCAAAAATGGACCTAGTTAGAGGGAGTGCACGAGGACAAATAAAGGGAAGGTGTTTTAGTGTTCCCTTCACAGACAGTGTTAAAGACTCCTGCTGAGAAAAGGGCAAGTTGATACACAGAGTTAATGTGAAAAGATCAGCAAGTGAACTAGCATTTGCACTTGGACTAGTGCTGTGTATCACTTACAGACAGACCGACAGACAGAGCCTGAGATGCGGTGCTTAGCAGACCATAACCATCGTGAACTCTCATACAAACCTGAAGAAAAGCCTGGGGGAAAGCGGCGTAAAGGGGGGGTGACTGTAGGTACTGAGATGATTCTTTTTTTTTGTTCTTTTTTATTTTTGGAGCTCTGTCACAGATTAAAAAGAAACGACCCAGGCCAAGTATCGTGTCGCATCCTTATTATATGGAGCCTCCCTGTTTTGACAGAGTTCAGACTTAAACTGCTTGCCTGTGGTCAAATGTAATGTGCTTCAGTGGGTGTTTAGCTCGTGATTTGAACCAAGCCCCCTATGTCTCCTTCCAAAAGCTTCACCCCAGTGTCTGAAAGCCTCCGAACCTCGCACGACTACGTCCAACCCCTTCCCCAGCGGCTCTGCCTGCTGCAAACTCTGCATTTCATCAACAACAGACTCCTTACAACAGCACCGTCTCTTCACACCACCACAGCACAAAGCAGAGATCGTTTTTTTCTCTCTTTACCAAGGACTCAATCTAAAGGCGGTACTGCATCCAAAAACAATGAAGGATCCTCAGCGTTTTCACGATGCTGATGAAAAGATTTTGAGTTGAAGACTCTCTGCGACAGGCATCGTTTCCCCATGTTAAAGCACACCGTGTGTCTGACTTTGACGTCCTTGTTTCCAGTGTTAACTGATGGGACTGAGGTTTCGGGATGGTGTTGAAGGATTAGCTTCAAATCCTTTATGGACCCCTCAACCCCCTCCCACTGCTCCCAGTCACCAACTATGGTCACCACTGAGCATGCACCAGAAAGGCTGACTACAGACAGACAAATACTATATATACAATATGAATATATATAGCAATTTTAATGGACTTCTAATGGACTTTTTGTTCAGTTATAGTTTTAATTTATTGTATTGGTTCATTCTGGTAATGAGAAATAATATAATGTTTTGTGGATTTATTTCATTTTCTTTTGTTGAATTATTATTATTATTATTATTTGCTGTATGGTATTTATGAACACACATTCATACAAATACACACATTCAACAAATTCAAGTGAGCAATATGTGCTGTTCCTTCTTTGGGGAGAG
This sequence comes from Ostorhinchus rueppellii, assembly GCA_030068375.1. NCBI lineage: Eukaryota > Metazoa > Chordata > Actinopteri > Kurtiformes > Apogonidae > Ostorhinchus > Ostorhinchus rueppellii. Next base: position 8,013,223 of record JAQQZY010000024.1, on the reverse strand, counting down.
TGATGTATGACTTTGAAATGCACTTTTCTGCTTTCTGATAACCGAGTCCAGTCACCATAGACAAAAGCCAAGTCTTGAATTTTGATAGTACAAGTATAGAGGCCTCTGTTTGGCGTTAGCAGGATGGTACAGACATCCCAATAGTAAGATCTTAAAGAACAGGGTTTCTGTTTTGGGTCATCTGCAGCGTGAATTCATGGATTTGTCACAACTGAGGGCTGTTAAATGAAGAGACTGTTTTGTTTAACTGTATGTATGCAAAGACAGACAGAGAAGCCGCTCTGCCTCTCTCTGATTCTTCTCATAAATAGTAAACCAGAATGCTAAAAACATTGTTTTGCCATGTAGGAGTGCTTGCATAACAACACGTATATGCAAACAAATGCACACTCTTCAACAAGTTTGAGATTTACAGACTCTCGCCGAGTGTCCTCTCCGAGCCAGCACCAGTTTGCCATCATTATAACGCGTCCCACCAAAGCTAAAAAGCAACACATACACACATCCTATACTGTATGCACTTACACATATACTCACACATGTAAAGCGTAGGCCCTACACACACCCTTTTGTTCATTCTCAGGGGATCTTTCAGTGAGCCAAGCCCAGCACAGGGTACACAGCTGCTGGTACATCAGCACAATGCATGTCCATAAAGCTCCCTCGCTACTTTTTCTCTTACTGTCTTTTCTTTTCTTTCTTAATTTTTCTTTCTCAAAGCTTTTGATTAATAAAAACACCACAACAACTTGGACAGAAATAAAGAGGATCGTCACATCCTGAGACGAAAGAAATGAAAACTTTGCTCTCCTGGTGCGAGATTATTTATTTATAATGTAATATGTGTATTTTCTTCCTTTCCCTGCCCCCCCCACTGATTAGCTTTTCTCTCCGGTGATCTCTAACCTTTGACCTCCTGCTACTGCAGCTACAGTAAATTCAAATAGATTCCTGTGTTCAGTTTTTTTTCCCCCGTAAATGGCACGAGGCTCAAGCAACCTGTCCTCTCCTTTCCCTCTCTATATTTTTAATCAATGTTGTTAGAATTATTTATGAAATGTAACAAAGATGATGCAGGCTGTCCCATTTGCTAAAACTGTGGTTATTATTATTATTATTATTATTATTATTATTATTATTATTATTATTATTATTATTATTATTATTATTATTATTATTATGTGTAAATAGCAACGCATCTAAGAACACTGATGAATTTAGATGAGTTTTTAAAAGAAAATCCTGATACCTTAGGCTGCTTGACGCAAAAATACCTCAGGTTCTATTGAAAGGCTTTTCCTTCCCCTGTACATGTTTTGTGAAAATGAGACAAAATACAGACATGACAAAATACAACCTCTTCTCTGCTTCTTCTTTTTTTATCTTGTGTGTCTGCATGGGGGCTAAACTGGGATTTGGGGAATTCCACCAAACACAGTTACGCACACATTACAACATCCTGAGTCCTGGCTTCTGGTTATTGATTTTGTGTTTAACGAACTCCGCTCTGGCCACATAACACAGCTCCATTGATTTTTTTTTTTTCTTTTTTCTCCACTCTGTATGAATGCCACATGTGCTCACCCATGAGCTGATAGGATTCTGAATAATTTAATAGAGTGGAGTTAATTTTTAAAAGAAGCAATTATTGTCACAATATCGCATTTACACCAAATTATGTAAAGTAACAGATGACATTCATTACAGTTCATTACATTTACGTAACATGGATGTTGTCTGGCAATGCAGTACAAAAGAAAAATACAGAAAATATACTAGAACACAACTACTTTTATATATATATATGATACTAAATTGCTCCTTTACTTAAGTTAGATTAAAAAAAATGTGAAATGAAAAAAATCTGTGATATTTATTGATTTATTTACTATTTACATTAATATTTATACATTCTTTGTATATTTTGATAATAAAATCAGTCTGCCATGGAATAGTTAATATTTTATACATGTAGTTAAATATATGCAGTTTACATAAAAAATAGAAACAAATATGATGCACTCATGGTTTTGTGTTCAAAAGTCTTCAATATTTTTTTACTTTAAAATCATGTCATAAACCTTTATATACATTTTAACCATTAATATTTATACAATGAACAACTAAGAAACATGAGAATGGAGCTTTGTGCTGCTTATGAGCCAGTAATTTTTTGATGTTAGCAAACTCAATTTTTAAGCTAAATACTGTCAACATCCATGACAACAGCGTGATAGAGGAATTTTCCTTGGTGATGAGTAAAGTTAATCTGTATCTGTCAACAGCATCTAGATTGAGTTCCTTAATCTAACTCGGAGTAAGTTTTTTCTGTGAAACTCCTTATAGAGTGTCTCTTTTGTGCTCCTCTACAGCAGCTACATTGTGTAACTATCTACTACTAGCTTAGAATTCTAGGTAGCTAACGTCAACAAAAGACTAGCTCCACTCCAAACTTTAGGTAAATATGCTCCAGTGTTACATATTAAACCTCAAAGGGTATCTGTAGTGAATTTTCATTGCTAACTATTTCAAAACATCACATATTATACAGTATATAACACTTACATTATAGCCTGTTGTCAAGTTCTAAGTCACTGCTACGTCAGTCAGGTGTGGTCAGTGATATGTTGCCCTCTTTGCCGTGATGACGCCTTGTTGTTTTGTCTGATTCCCTGGGCTGCGATGGACTGGTCACTGACCCCATAGAGCAGACACCAGTCTAAGATGACGCATTAACAGCCAGTGCTGGGTCACATCTCGAGGACAATGGCGGAGTCCAAAGCTGACGGCTGCACAAACAAGCATAAACACATGCTTTCCACTCAATCTTGCTCACTGACTGCTGCTTGTTTACTCACACTCGATCACCTGGAATCTACGAGGGTACATCAATTAAGGCTGGCAATGACTGCTCCCCACAGGTTCTGCCCGTGTACAGAGCTCACATAATAAATAGATCCGGTCTGATGTATTTACAGTAACTTTTTTTTTACTTAATTTGTGAGACTGAGCTCATAAAATTGCGTTGCATGTCACATGAGTTCTTAGGGTATTTGGTGTGCTATATGTGTGCAATTTTTGTCCTTTCACGTGTTATTCAACGCCGTCCAAGTTCACATAACTCTAACCCCTAACCCTGAGCGCGTCGTATTTGAGGTGGCATGAACATACACGTAGAAAGGTTATGATGCGTACATATATCATGCTAATTAACAAACAATTGAAGTGGCGTTTATGTTTACGTGACGTCATGATATCAGGTTCGAATTTCAATCTACTTTGTTTGTACAGCACATTTAAACTAGAATGTTTTTAATTATACAAACAATAAAATAGTTCAAAGAAAAATTAAAACGAATAAATAAGTACAGAAAACTACAGCAATGCCCCTAAATAAAACAATAAAATCAAATAGTTAAAAGTCCTAAAATCAATAAAAATAAATAAATAAACAAAAGACACAGACACGGCTCCCGCCGTGTTAAAAGCCAGAGAATAAAAGTGGGTCTTAAGACGAGACTTATAACACTCCACTGTGGGCGCTGTTTGAACGTGGGGGGGCAGGGCCTTCTAGAGTCTGGGGCGGCCCACAGAGAAAGTCCTGTCCCCCCTGGTTTTAAGTCTGGTCTTAGGCACCATGAGCTGGAGCTGACCCTCAGACCTTTGTGCCTCTCTTGCTTATAAGTAAAACACGAAGCACAATTAGCATGAGCAGTAGCATTAGCTTTCAGCATGACCAAGACCCTTCATAATGTTCAGGCTCCTTCAGAACTATAAAAACTTCACTTCATTTGAACCCTTTCATGCATGAATTATGACAAACTTAAGATTTTTCCCCAGAGTGTTTTCTATAGAAGCCCGTTTCTGCCAGTTGAAAAAAAAAAATGAAAGAAAGAAGTCATAATTACGAGATAAAAAGTCATGACTTCATGAGTGCATGGTATAACTTTGAAATATTAAATTAGTTCATTGTTACAAAGCTATATCGTGCACTCATGAAGTCATTTGTAACAGCAACCTTTCAATCATGGGAAAGCGTCAATTGTGTTGCTGGACCAGCGAGGCGTTCATGGACCTATTTCTCTGTCAGTACAACTGAAGCGCATGCACATTTTCTTTCTCTTAATTATGACTGTTTATCTCATAATTATGATTCTTTATTTCATAATTATGACTTTTATCTCGTAATTATTACTTTTTTCTTGTAATTATGACTTTTTATCTTGTAATTATGACTTTTTTCTCATAATTAAAACTTTTTATCTTGTAATTATGATTTCTTTATCTCATAATCATGACTTTTTATCTCGTAATTATGACTTTTTATCTCGTAATTATGACTTTTTTCTCGTAATTAAAACTTTTTATCTTGTAATTATGATGTCTTTATCTCATAATTATGACTTTTTATCTCGTAATTATGACTTTTTCTCATAATTATGACTTTTTTCTCATAATTAAAACTTTTTATCTTGTAATTATGATTTCTTTATCTCATAATCATGACTTTTTATCTCGTAATTATGACTTTTTATCTCGTAATTATGACTTTTTTCTCGTAATTAAAACTTTTTATCTTGTAATTATGATGTCTTTATCTCATAATTATGACTTTTTATCTCGTAATTATGACTTTTTCTCATAATTATGACTTTTTTCTCATAATTAAAACTTTTTATCTTGTAATTATGATTTCTTTATCTCATAATTATGACTTTTTAAAAATCTCGTAATTATCACTTTTTTATCTCATCTTTTTTTTCCCCACAGGCGGAAACAGGCTTCCATAGTGTTTTCAATCTTCTTTAGGCATAAAAAACCCCCCAATGCAATTTAATTTTTTTTTTTTTTTATGAACCTATTTTTCAAGGAGTTGCAAAAATGTCCACTCAGCTGAACACCATGCATTTCATTTTTGAAGCAAAGAA
>JAQQZY010000024.1:7982520-7993780 GCA_030068375.1 Ostorhinchus rueppellii | reverse complement strand
GTGTGTGTGTGTGTGTGTGTGTGTGTGTGTGTGTGTGTGTGTGTGTGTGTGTGTGTGTGTGTGTGTGTGTGAAGCTGGACATAGTTTACGCAGTGTCTTAATCTCATTATTTAGCCTCAGAAACCTTAAGACATTTAGATGAACTAAACCCTAGAGCTATTATTTTTTACATAAACAACAAACTTTTACTGAGGCTTCCACTGACTTTCATTGCAGCCTTTTCATACAGTTACTATAAAAACCACAGGTGTCACCACAAACCTCAATAATATGCTTTTTTCACTGTCATATTTCAGAGTATGTCCAGTAAAAAGGACTGTTGAAGCTCATTAGTAGGAAAAAAAAACACCATGATATAAAATAACAGACATTATATGAATTATGTATTTATATAAGAAAATATTGCTGCTCACTGTTGTCACTACACAATACAGCAAAAATGCATGAAAGTAACAGTCATCGACTGCAACTGGATTGTAGCTGTTTTAATTTGTGCCTCTATTTCCTTCAATGAATTCAGAGCTGTTCCTGCTGTGGAAAATGTTCGGTGTGTAAAAGTCTAGGTTTTGACCCCTTGATGCCTATTCAGTGGCGTAAGAAGCTCACTGCGGGCCCTGGTGCGACATGTGGAATACGGGCATTGTTTCACTCGCAAGGATAATGGAAATATGCAAAGATGCTTAGTCAGATCAGTCGGACCAACCTACCCAGAATTCCTTGTAATCTCAATAGAAACAAAGTTACTTTTCTGAAATAGTGTAGAATGACAACACAGATCTATTATCAGTTTATGTAGCGTTTATTTGATGGGAAAAAAAAAGCACCTTCGTAACAGGCCCCCCAAGGTTGCAGGCTCAGGTGCGTCTGAACTGGCTGAACTTGCTATAGTTATGCACCTGCGCCTATTGATGCAGATTCACATCAAACCCCCCTCCCGCTCCAAAATGCAACCAAATTACTATCTACTTGAAAGATAAAAACTCAAGTCAAAATTCTTTTTCCATATTTGGAAATCAATTCAGCATTGAGGGGTTAAAGCAGAATTGTATCTACATTTTCCTACACTTAAATACAAATGTACATCTTGAAGGTTATCCAACAACATTCTGCGTTTACTATCAGTTTGCACATGCCTTTTATAACCGTAATGATAGAGACTAATTACATTGTAAAGTTGTTTTTGTCACCGGTATCTCTCAGATTAGTTAGATACTGACGCAGATCTCTTGCATGGAGTGCATTGCCCAGGATGATGTGGAATGGGAACATATCGACCCCTGGATCCCTCAGTATTGACGAGTGGATGGATTTCAGGAAGTGACCTTGGCTAACTCAGACAATCACCTGACCAGAGCCCGGCTCATTTTCCCACAGAGCACATCTCTGGCACCAGCCGGTCCTCTGGAAACAAACTGCAGATGATGCTCTTGTGAGGGGTAAACATAGTTCACCGGACTGGTCTCAGGTCACTGCAGGGTGTGCAGAAGTCTGTGTTTATGCTACAAACACTGTCATGACTTTGGTAATGGGAGTGTGTTAAAAAGAGTTCATGAAGGCTGTTAAACTGCTGCTACTGTTGTTGTTATGCTGAAGGGGGTGGAGCCTGTTACCAAATAAACAATGTACGTATTAACACGTCTCAATATTAATAATAATTATCCTAACAGTGTTTTTATCTCTGTGAGGTATCATTAAGCCATGGTAGTGGGTCATGACGCACAATGCTAAATACTTGGTCACTGAAGCATCATCAGTTTCATTACTTATACTTGTTTTGTTTGTTTTTTTGCAACAGTAACATCTTCATAGTGCTACTAGATGCTCATGAGGCACAATCAGACACTAAATATACACTGACATGATGTGTTCTTTGTTTATCAGCACACTAAATGTCAACCAGAAGAGACCAAATCACATTTTTTTATTTTAAAGGAAATGTATTTACCATCTGTCACAGGAATGGGTTCACACAACTAATGAGACATTTTATAATTATGGTTAATCATATTTAGCCATGCAGATAGTTTTGTTTAGCAAATCTTAAGAAGTCTGTGATGTCTGTCTTCATTTAAATACTATTAAGATTCCTTCTATAGAGTCACACTGATTTAGATACAGGAAGTAAAAGACCACTGGGTAGCAAACTTGTACTGCCCCCCCCCCCTTTTTTTTTTTGCGTAAAAATTGTCATATTTGGCCACATCTTGCTGCAGTATCTACCACTGCAGAGGTCACAGATGAAATGCATTACAGTCTCTTATAAAATCCCCTCTCAGACCAGGGCTTGCTTTGTTTCTCGGTTTTCTGAGTCTGTCTGACGTAATGTTGGTAACTTGTCACATTTTGGATGGTCAGCTGCTTTGTTAAAAAGGTTGAATTGGAGACAAATTTCATTGCTTTTTCTTCTGTCTTACATTTACATATTTGTGGCACTGTTGTCTACGTTGGCCTCTAGATGTTGTTTTTCTGGATCAGTGTGATACAAAACATAATTTTATCATGCTGGGTTTATTGTTTTTTTTTTAGGGGGGCTGATTTTGTTTCCCTCTGAGGACATTGCAGGCTGGTTCTGGTTCTTGGATTGAAATTGGCTTATGTATGAATTATGTAGAGCCATTCTGTAAAAAATATTCTGTCTAAAGATTCCTTTTCTTTGTTGTCGGATATTTAAATTTAAGTAAGTTTAAAATTCCTTTACATGTATTATTGTATTATTATTTATATTATTATATAATATAATTATATTTCTTTTTTATTAATATATATTCTTGTACTATATAATATAATTATTGTATAACATGTATATGTAATATTCTGCCTTGATATTGAGGTAGAAAGGAATTCACTTTTTCCTGTCTGTCTTTAGATGTCTGGGATAGTTCATTTGATGTTGTTTTCCTTGATCAGTGAGATAAAAAAAACATGATGGTACTTTATCCAGTTATTTATAGAAGGGTCATTTTGCTTCCCTTTGAGGACATCTCAGGCTGTTTTCTGTTGTTAGGGCATATTTGGCCCATGTGTATTTTAGATCCATTTGTTGCAGTCAAAGCCTTCCAAAAATAACATTAACTCAGAAATGTAAAGCAAAAGGTGAGCATATAAAAACCAAAATCTGTATAGCAAGACAGCATGTGGCATATATAGAAAAACGCCTTATTTAGGACTGAAATGTAGTTGAACTAATGCAAGAGTGCACAGATTTTTAAGTGAATTGCAAAAAATACTAATATAGCAAATGAAATCCAGCAAAAAGAAAAAAAAACATGTGAAGGCAAGATTTTTGGACTATTTAGCTGTTCGGATTTATTTGTGATAGACACCTCCTGAATGCGGATGCTCATTTCAACATCCCACAGCGCCCTCGTGTGGCTCTAATAGACACTATATACAAGTTGGATCAGGCCTGTCAATCATTACCGGAGCTCCGCCTCTCTGTCATCTGATTGGTGAGTGCTGGGGCGCTGGGGTGTCACTGAGCCAATCATGTGTCTCTGCCTCCTGTTAACAGGGCTCCCATTCTCAATGCCCTCTCTGTCGCCTGTGTGCAACTGTTATTTATAGAAGCCTGAGGATGTGGAAGAGGAAGGAAAGAAGGAGGAAGTTAGAGGGAGGAAGAGAGGAGTGTTAGTCTCTGATGAGGATCATAGTTCATGGTCATGTCTGACAGATGAGACAAGAGCAGAAATTATTATTGATCCTGTGATTTGTCTGATTGATGGTTTTCTTTAAATCAGTGGAATGAGGGGAAAGACTTCAGTGCAATGTAAAGTTAAAAAGAATAAAATGGAATGGGTTACATGATGAATTACACCTTAAGATATAGTCCTGTACCACATTAGAAATGAAAAATATCCCTAGTGCAGATAACAAAAAATCCACATGGTCACAAGTTGCAGAACAGGTATGTCTGTGATTAGAGGTCAAATGATATGAGCTTTTCTAAGGCTGATAACGACGCCAATTTTTAAAAGTTTGGTCAGATTGCTGATATCTACAGCTGATTTTTAAGGCTGATATTAAGGGCCAATTTTTTTTCTTTTCTTTTCTTTTTCTTTCTTTTTCTTTTATTTTATTTTTTTAAAGCACGCTGACAATAAAATACAATTGAAACACATATAGTTAAGATTTTTATGCAGCAATATAAATTTAATTATCAAAACATATAAACATAGTACGCTTTTGATATTTATTGAACTTCAGGTGGTGCCCACACATGTGCCTGATCAAAACTCTTATAACTTTTTTTTTTTTACTGATAAAATATCAGCTTTAAAAAGAAGTAAGCAGATGGCTGATATTAAAAAAAAAAAAAAATCAATATATCGGCCCAATATATCGTTCGGCCAATGTATTGGTCTACATCTATCTGTAATTTACATGCTTTGCTGCAAAACCGTAACAGCCTGTTATTATACTATCCATCATACTTTCAACAACACATGCTCCTCTTTCAGATTACTTCTTTTACCCAAACGGTATAAAACAATTAAATGAGATGCAGAAACACAGCAAATCATCACAACTGAAAATCTGGAACCAGGGAATATTAATTATACATTATCAGTTCATTTTTGTTCTTTTACGTTATTCATTTGTTGAGTAATTGTTTCAGCACAAAGCCTGGAGATATTCAGTTCACTGTGGCATAAGATAAAGAAAAAGAGAATCAATTAATCTCAGTTTATTTGATGAACTTTATGTCTGATTAAAATGATTTCTCTCCACTAATTATTTGACTAATTGCTGTAGTTTTGAGGGAATATAAATGACAACCAGGCTCTAAAACCCATTGTCTTCTGTCTGGGTACAGTGAGGTTTCACTGACTTAGTACAACAGTAGATAACAGTATATCATCATTTAGTCAGTGATACACGGTCCATTAATTTAAGGGCCCTGGACTGCAGAGGTTCACCGTGAGGGGTCGGTGCACCTGAACGCCTCTGGGTTATATGGGCTCCACTAACAATTCTGTAGGTTTTGTCTGAAAGGTCATTTCCAGTGTATTTTATGTTATAGTGATGGAAACGACAGGATCAAATGGAGTTACACAGACTGCAAATACATTCCCAGATTAACTGTTGGGCCCTGCAGCAAAAAAGTAGCCATCATTTACAGAGGCACAAAGCAGACCACACATGGCAGTTTGATTTTATGAGAATACCCACTCCTAGCAGAATAACAGACTAAATCTTTAGCTTTACTTGGATGAGCCCCAAGTTGGAGACTTTTACAGCAGGATGAGAGGACTGATGCATTACAGCAATCAGTTTAATCATCTTAGAGCTAATGTTTTCAAAATGAATCGATTCTGACGGTTTCTAACTACATATCCCATTGCATCCATGTTCATGCAGCTCTGCGTGACACGCATTTTACGCACAGGAGAGACAGAGTGGGTCGGGTCTGTGTTTACTTCCGGACTCCGATTTAGATTTCGCTCAGAGAGGAGCAGCTCCAGTGGGGGTTCAGCCTGTCAGCTAGCGCGGTAGCCACACAGAGCTTCATGACAGAGGTTACCGGGTTGAACAGCGGCATCCCAGCAGTGCAGACTCCCTCAGCGCCACCGCACACCGCTGCTCCACGCCGGTCCCTGCTCTCGTCTGCTCGCCTTCGTTTTCAAAGTCACTCAATGCTGCGCTCCTGCTACCAGCTAACAAACTGATCTGACTGTATTAACTGCCACTTCATGATCCGAGCTAGCAGAGGATCAAAACAAGGACAATCGCTCAAAGTTTAAGCGGCGTTTGCGTTTGACCGGTCAGGATCTCGGCTGTGGGAGAGACACCGGCCCCGGGGAGTGCGACCGGACTCGGGGGGCCAGGTAGCCAGGGCAGCGAGGGTGGTGGCCGGATAAACTAGGGGGTCGCCTCCAGCTCCTGGTGGATTTATCCCCTGCCAGCTAGCGTTAGCTAAGCTAGCTACAAACAGCATCATGGATTGGTTGATGGGGTGAGTACCGACAGCTGCTCTGGCTTGCTAGCCTACGACAACTCTCCAATGACAGGTCAACTGCGCAGTGTTTTTGATGCTGGCTGCAAAATCCAACCTCATTTATTGACACCACCACGGTCGACATCAGACAGATGCACTGTCTTGATGAATACTGTCAAAATTACAGTTAAACACATTTATCCAGCGTTCCGCGGGTAGCATGTTGCTTAGCTTAGCGTAGCTCTGCGGAGCTAGCTAGGTAGCAAAGCTGGCAACGGTCTCATCCTGAAACGGTAAACCAGCATAATGTTACCCCGGGCCAGGCGGTATTTTGGGCATCTCTTTGGCCTGCAGCTAACTCGCCAGCGTTGGCAGTAGCCAGATATGGTCGTGAAAATACCCCTGTAGAGGCCAGTTTGCTGAACAGGGAGCTTATTTATAGGAATGATTAACACAGCGAAGGGGCTAACGTTAGCAGTCTGCCAGTCTAGCTAGCGCGGCTATGCCCAGTTTTAGTTTATTTCCTGTGCAAGGTGCACCTTCACTGACCGCTATTCCCGGTGCTCATGTTAGCAGTCGTGCTAACTTACTTACCGTATTACTTTTTGGACCTAACAGTGATTCTGATGGTAACTACTACATTATAATTATTATTGCCAAAATGTTCAGGTGGATAAATGAGAAATTACGCTGAATAATTACTGTAGGTTACAAAGCAGTTTAATGGATACGTAATAAATGAGGTGTTTAATAAAATATGTGCTATTTATTCTAGCAACTGTCACCTGTTATTTTGTCACTTGTAGCCGACTTTTGGCCATGGGCTGTTTATTTCATGTGATGAGTTTGGTTGTGATATGTGATCAGTGGATGGGGAACATCTGTCTCAGCGGTTTACATATTAAGAGCACCATAATGTTGGATGGATAATGAAACGACTGTTTTATTGAAAAAATTCCCATGAAACTAGAGAAAACGTAAAATTTTTAACCTTCAGTAACCTACTTGCAGACAGTCTGCTTTTCCTAGAACACAAGGCAGTTTTGCATGTACTTGTGCATTTGCTATGCAAACTTTAAGTCACAGCTTTGAGCAGAAGCCAAGTCAGATTTATTTTTTAGTGAGGCAGACCTGGTCCAATCCAAGACATGTTCAAATACCTTAATTGCATTTTGTAGATAAACGTCAGGTTTGATATTACTCTGTGATGCTTACTTGTCATTTTATCACATAATAGCCTCAGCACATTGAAACATAAGACTTGGAGTTGCTCAGTCAGGTGTGTCTGAAACTGTGAGCAGTGTTTTTGCTGACTGGTTATCAGGTTGGTTGGCGAGTTGCAGCACTTTGTGAACCATGCAGATGAAGGGTGGAGGCTTGTTTTGTTGGGTGTTTTCTTCATAGTGCTACACTTTGAGTCAAAGATAATGTTGTTGTTGCCCCCCCCCCCATTTGCCCCAACCAGAGTACCAACCATATAGCTCTAGTGTTTTTTATTTATTTATTTGTTTTGTATTTTAGGAGGCTTCTGTTTGGTCTGATGTTTGGGCTTGTTCTAAGGAAGACTTGAATATTTGTTTACTCATGTAGGTAGTACAAAGTGATTAAAAAAGTTGGAGAATTTCATTCATAACTCATAGCGTGGTGTATGAGGAAGAATGTATCACTTCTTGCTTGTACATCTTAGTCACCATTTTCTTTAACTTTTGCACATTTTCTCCAACCTTTACTCTGTAAGAGTACAATGTAAGTTCAGTTCTTGAAAAGAGTCTCTGTGGATGCACAGCCTGTTAACATTATCTGCCACATGTCATGTACAGTACAGTCAATGAGGAAGTATGCACACACACTGAATGTTTTCTTTGTTTCATTTGTGTCATATTTTGTTTCCTTCCTCTGATATTTGTTTTCCTGGTAACTAGTTCTTGCACCAGCTTGTCTTGTGTTACAGAAGTTCTTAGTTGTAAATGTGATTTGTATGTCTGTTCCTCTGCTCTCTTCTTTCTAAAAGTCACTTACTTGAGATAATAATTATTTTTTGCCCCAACTGTTGATGCTGTCAGAACTAAACTGGTTTCCTTACTGATCTGTAAGGAATTCAAGAGCAACGCCCTGTAAGGTCTCAATGCTAAAGGTGGTGAGGAAAGCAATGAACCACGTGAGATGACTGACACTTGTTTTGGCATCAAAGGAGCTTTGCTTCTTTACATAATAATAACTATAGCTGGTATAAATACCTTTAAAATCTGTATAATAGAAGTTGTTTTTCTGTGAAAAATGAGTCATGCTTATTTATGAACAGAAATTGTTTTATTCATGATAAGTGAAGTATAGTACCTGTCATGGCTGCGTCATTACTGTCAGTTCTGTCTATTAAACTGACAAACCTTCTCCCTCCTGACCAAGACTGATGGTGAGCATGTGTGTTGAGTTCGTCTTTACCTGCTTATTGTCTGCTGTGCATATGCAGGATGGTGTGTATGTGAACTGAATGCATTGGCAGCGAGCAGGCATGCGTCCAGCATGCGTCACTGACAGAGTGGAGTCCATGAATGAGTTAACCAAGCGTGTAATCACTCTGAATACAGACCCAGGGTGAAGGACGCCACAGCCTGGGCCGCTGGAGAGAAGAAGAGAGGGAAGAGAAAGAGAGAGATTGGGAGTGCTGAAAGAAGCTGATTTGGGGAAGAAATGTGCAGAAAGGAACGAAGGAGCGTGATGAATGAAAGAGGCGAGGCTGATGAGGGGAAAGCAGGGAGATCTAAAGGGATGGATGAATGGGAGACGTATGTTTCTGATCGATGGATGGGAAAGAATGGATTGAGGAAGGGGATGTGAATGGCTCTGATAGGACACATGATTAGGGAGAAAAATTGAGGATATTAGCAGGTGGGGGATGAAGTGAACCAGTTGATAGGAAGGGTGACACTCCACAGGGAATGAAATGAAGGTTTGTAGGAGATGACAAGCCTGTATGTGATGGCCTACTAATAGTAGAAAAAGTGTGAGAAGGGGAATGTAAGGCGTTTTTACTGTGCTATGAGCATGACAAGAAGGTGTTTATGCGTACAGAAGCAGCCTCTTGCCATTTGTTTTCATGCACCGGGTAGCGTATGACCATGTTTAGTTAAAGTCTAAATTTGGTGTGTTTGTGAAGTAAACGCTTTAAACCTGTGTAACATGCAGTTAAATGGAGAGGGACGGCATTATTTTGGAGCTGAATGACCTCATTTGTCTGCATTCAGAGTCAGACAGGATGCTAAATCACAAGGGAGATGCACGACGCCTAAATGTGTCTTTTCCTGCTGGGTAAAATGGGCATGCTTTGACAGATGTTTAATCCCCTCGCTTTTGAGTGATGGATTGGTAATGCTGAATGAAAACTACAGCAGCTAAGTGGAGCGTGCTTTAGGCTCCCTGACCTGAGCGAGAGTCAGACTGTAATGTACACTCGGCTCACTTTGCATCACCTGTTACTTAACAGTATATACAGGGCGTGTCGTTATCCTGCATCAGTGGACTAACGCAGAAGTGTATGAAGGATAGCTTGTTACGTCTGCTGGTGTTAGAATAAAGAAATGAGGCTTGACATTTGATCAGATTTTGCTTTTGTTTTTGTGCAACGAATGTTTGTAACGTTATGCTAACTGTCAAAAAGGGAAAATTGGTATAAAATTCATGACTTGTTTACTTGTACAGGTGCAGATATTTCCTGACTTTACAGCAGTATTTTATTTTGGCAGGATCTTGCGATGTTTGACAAATTTCTCTGGTTCTGTTAGACTAGCTGCATAACCACACCTGTCTTTTCACTTCTACTGTCAGTCTGGAATTGGGGAAAGTTGTTTGGGTTGTTATCGAGCAAAATGGTGTCAGGGAAGCAGTTTTGGTGTGCACGTGATCTATCATCATATTATTAAAATGAGTAAGTCCCTGCAAAACATAACACTTAAAAAGACATTAAATGTTGCTGTTATTAGAGTGCAACCAAATCTCAGATGTTTTACATGTAGCAAGGGGGGCTTTCAAAGGCATAATGCACAGATAGCAGAAGGAAGGAGAATGACAATCCTGACACCGCATGACAGGATTATTCACCCTTATTCTGGCCGAGTACATCCAGTGAGACAGGCTACTTAAATAGCAGTGGTGTGAAAAATCAAATGCAGAACGCACAGGATCTGATATTTCACATGCAGTGTCCTTGAACCAGCCACAACCTAGCATGTGTCATTGTCTCCTACTCTGCGACCTTTCTTATTACTCAACACGTCTGCTAAAATTGTGAAGAGTGAAGCCACATGCAGGTGAATGACCTGTTAACAGTTGCTGAAGGGGAATTCACTCAGGCTCCTTATAGTTTCAACTTCCTCTAGTGGGAAATGTCTATTCTGTTCTTTGTAAACATCTGTCTCACAACTGAAAAGGAGTTATGCTTTGACGTCTGACAGCAGGTGTTTAGCGGTGCGAGGGTTCTCTAAATGCATTTTCTCACTACATTTGTGGTCTCTAAATTGCAGACAGACCCATGTCATGTAAATGCGAGTGTAGCATCAGTTGTTTCACATGTCACAGTTTTAGCAGCAGTAACCGCAACAGTAACTTGAGCAATAACCTTCTCATTGAATCACCAAATCATACAGAACTTGGGCAGTAAGTCGAGTTGACATGTCAAATATAAGATACACAAGTTATTTGCAGGCAAAATGTCTGCTGAATAAGCTTTAACTCTTTAATGTTAGAGGTGTGTGAAGTACAGCATTAGGCTGTATAAAACCTATATAATCTCATGTTTTGATTGTGGCAAGTGACAGTTTCCTCAGTCATTTTTTTAGGCTTTAGTTAATCTCAGAGTATACTGAAAAAAATGGTCCCAATTGCAAAACAGCAAAGAAAACTAAAATAAAATCTGGGAACAAGAACAATTATGGGTTGGATTGTTGATGAGCGATGCTATAATATTTCAGTGGAATAATAAAGTAGAACCAAGAATGATTAAGTTAATTAAATGCAATTTGAAAGAACTGAATCAGTAAAAGGAAGATGTGCTTGAAGCTAAATTTGGTCAAATTAAAACTAGGGGTGAGCGGTATGGCAAAAATATCATTTCACGATTTTTAAGAAATAAAATCACGATCTTGATTTTATCACAATGCTTTGTTGATGTTGATTTTTTTTTTTAGACTAATTTGCAAGTTTCTAAACAATTGACTTCCAAACAATTTACCTATGTAAAACGTAGCCCTAAAAGAAAACAGACAATTTAGCCCGAAAAACCTCCCAGAGTATTTGTAACTTAGTTTGTGCAATTTTGCCAAGATGTGC
>JAQQZY010000024.1:7965747-7980917 GCA_030068375.1 Ostorhinchus rueppellii | reverse complement strand
TCTCTCTCTCTCTCTCTCTCTCTCTCTCTCTCTCTCTCTCTCTCTCTCTCTCTCTCTCTCTCTCTCTCTCTCTCGGGATGTTGATGTGCAGAGAAGGTTGCGTGCTTGGCTGCTGTCTTTGCTGGACTGTTGATGTGCAGAATGCAAGGCCCGGCATCCAAAACCCTCTTGGAAAAATGTTTGACGACAACACCCAGCGGGGTGTTAGTCGTATGTAGAGCTGATGTGTAAGATGATTACTTCCATTATGCTGAGTAATGTTGTCTTATGCTGTTTGTAGATGAGGGACAGAGAAGCTAAATAGAGCTATAAGAGCAGGGTAAAAAAGCAAAGGGTCATCAGATCTCCACTATGATTGGCTTTTTCTTTGACTTTTGGCAGCGTTAGCCAGTCATGAAGGTTGTATTTTGAGTACAGATTGCTAGGCTTCTCTAGCAGTACAGCAAAGGGAAAACTGAGCAGCGGGGCCTTGAATGCAACATAAAAGCTCAGCTGTCATGGTTCAGGGGTGTCTGACTTCGGGTCACAGGAGGAGGATGACACCTAGAAGCAGTGACTGATCTAGTAACAACTAAGGCTAGCACTCTGTCAACACACCAGGAGATACTCTCGATCTTTGCATTTCTAATAGACCTCCAGGACAACTACCAAGGTTGTTTGGTTAAAATGTTGTGTTTCGGCATAGTCCTAAACCAGCTGGTCTCTTAAGAATCATAAGTGTGTCTACCCCAGGCTCGAAGACACAATACTGTATCACAGAGTGTAGTTTTTAGGACATCAGTCTGCATCATTGAAGTTGATATAAAGGCTCTATTGAAAGCTTTTTTTTTTAGTTGGCAAATAGCCTGGGTACAAGAACACACACATACAAAGACACACTCCTGAGTAAATACTGCTGTATTCTCCGGAGATGCTTCTCTGCTTCACCGTCTTATCTTTCCTTTCTCTGAGCTAGGGAGAGGCCCAGAAATAAACGTGATACTAGAATGACTTTGCAGTTTGCCTTTCACTGAATATGCATAAGTGGGTAATTGAAGAATCTAAATGAATGCATGCCACCATTAAACACTTCTGCTCGTTGTTGAAGTAGAAACTCTTGCCAGTTGTGTTTGTGCACTTTTCACTGGTATATTTAACTGAAGATGAGGTTTCAAGAAGTCTAACAGCAGTGATGCAACCTGACACTGTGATGGATCACAAGCCTGCAAATGCAACCCCTGTCAATACCTGTAGCTAACTGTCCTTGTGAAGCTTCCATTCAGATCAGTCACGACCTGTTCAAGAGCTTGAACAATCTGCATTTCACAATGTCAGCTATATAAACTGCAGACTTCTAATCAGCAGCCTCTCAATCTATGATGTGGTAACATCTTAGGTCAACAGTTAGACTCCATTTTATTTAGTGCAGCCATATGTTTGTCTCTAAGGAGGTTATGTGATAACTGTCTGTCAGCAGGAGTGAACAAAAACCACAGCACCACTTTTTTTAAATTTTTTTTTTTATGAAAGTTAGTGGAAGGGTAGGTTTTGGGTCAAGGACAAACCCTCTTTTGGAACACATCCTGGAGGTGTGTTTCACTGTCTATAAAATTAAAGAGCCCAAGGCTAATGTAGTCTTTTTCACAATTTTAGAAAAAACATACTGATCAGTGTCACTGATTGACAAATCACAATCCAACACACCTTGATACACAGATACACGGACTGTAAAATCATGGGCCAATACTGATGCATATGGCCAAAAGCTGATGTCAATATTTATTAAATTCTTTTTATTGCCATATTCTTTATTTCACCATTTTTGCACCAATTTGATGTCACTGGTCTTTCTCACAGATTTTTTTTTTTTTTTTTTTTTTTGAATGAGTACAGATTTAGTCATACAGAGTTATACAAATTTATGAAACAAACCTTGCAGTATTAAAGTAGATATGCATCAGCTGCTGCCATTGGCTGGTGTTTATTTTTGCACATGGTCTGATGGCAATCAACAAGGTCTATCTATTGGTGGATCCCTATTTGCTACCATAGTAACAGCCAGTTACACAAACAAGTGACCTTAACTGACAAAAAAAGAGCAGCCCATGCATCATAGTTTGAGGCTTATAATAGTAAAGGATGAGAGGAACAGTGGCTTTGTCAGAGGTCTGTGTGTTCTGGGTGCACTTCTAGTTTTTTTTACAGATCTATTGTGTAATATAGACCCTTTCACTTTAAAGATCCTCTGCTCCTTTGGACCATACTGTGTTGTGCTCCTGGCATTGCCTGTGGTGTCTGTATGTTGCCTCTGTTTCACTTGGCAGGAGAGTGGCACCACACTGTGACTGTGTTTACTCTTTTGTAACGCTCTGGGCAGCCCTACCCAGGACACAACTGGCTCTGCCAACGGATGGAGAGATATGCAATGGGCAAATGAAAGACTGGGGGCTGGGACAGTCACGACAAATCAGCTGCTCTCTCTCGCTGTCTCTCTCATGTCCTGTTATTGGTCAAAACAAGACGTGTCCTCTTCTAGCATGTTGTGATTTTATTTTTCTATAACGCAGGGCCAACGTTGCAGCACAGATAGTGAACTTCACTGCTTTGCTTGGTAGCAGGACCAGCTGCCACAGGCCAGGGAACAGCTACTGTTGTGTCGAAGAGGATCACAGTCACGCCAAGCTGCCGGCTAGAGCTGTCTTAAGATCAGCTAAAATAAGTCAGCCCCCCTGCAGCAGGATTTAGGATTGTTGTTGCCGTCCACCCACACGGTACCCCCTGCAGAACACTTGCTTTTCTTTTTTTTCAGGCTAGGTTGTTTCATGTTAAGTTCTGGCTGTAAATAATATGCAACAATGCCTTAGTTCTTGTAGTAAAGAGTCACTTTGCCTGTTGTGCTTGTGATTTCCGGTTCCTAAAATAAAGTTGTAATTAATCTAAGGCTGTGCAGTACAAGAAAAATGACATATTATAATTGAGAATTTGATTTTTGTGTGTATTTTTTCATATTTTCAAAGAAGCCACAAACAAAACATTACAAGATACAAGTGGTGAAAAACAGACTTTAATTCTATAGTTGCAACCCGGTATTTTTTTCCACACCAAATATGCAATAAGTTTTCACTTATAACTGCAAGCAAATATAGTACAGACCTAATGTAAATATCGGTACATAAAATATTAAATGTACACACGGACTGCTTTTATGTTTAAAGTATAGCAGCAAAATAAGGCTCGCATAAGTATATTAACATAACAATTGAACAGCTTCATCTGTGCTGCATAGAAGAACAAAAAACCTGTCAAAATGATGGAATGGGTTGCGGTAAGCAATGTGATTTGTGACACAATGAAATAAATCACAGATATGAGACTATGCATTTCTTTATTATCAAATATATATTATGTTGCCTTGCTCTGTATTAGTCACAGGAGGCTGGAATTCATACAGCTTCATTATCATACAACTGCATCTGAATGAATCCAGTAGGTTTTTATGTACACTCAATAGTACACGTACTAATTCTTGCAAAGTCATGGTATGGTGTTTGACCTTTAGACTGGCTTTAGCTATGATGTGCGTAATACACGGCGGCAATATCTGCACTTGAATCAAACCACTTAATATCCAACTTTCCACCAAAAGTTGGTGAAAATTGTGATGTAAAATGTAGGCTAAGAAACTGAGATATGCAGTACTCGAACAGGGCAAATTGAAAACGCCAGATAAAAAGAAAGAGGGGACACAGGAAGAGAGGGCAGCTGATAAGGAGGAGAGGAGAATATAGAAAGTGCAGGGAAGGAGGGAAACGATAGTGACGCAGAGGCGATAGGTAAGATATGGAGATAAATGAGAAACGGCGACGTGGGTCACAGAGCTAGATTAGAAACGGCAGAGGTCTGCAATAGAAGGAAATTTAGCAGCCGAGGTCCAGGCTTCTGCTGACAGTCAGAGAAATGGAGTTTTGGGCTGAACAGAAGCCAGCAAGAAGGTAGAGATGTGGAGATAAAAACCAATCCGCAAACTCCTGCATTTATTGTTTGGATTCTCCAAATCAACCTCTGAATGTTTGCCCAGCAGACCATCAGGTCCTCGTACAACTAGTGAAGTTTAATTTTTATTGGAGGACGAGCAATTTTTCATTCACTAAGACGGGAGCAAATATGGTCTCACGTGGGCCGGACCAGTTAAATAATAACCACATAGCCTATAAGTAATGTCAACTCTAAACTTTTCTCTATGTTTTAGAGGGAAAAATATTTACATCTAAAATCCTTTATCCTTTAAAAATTGTGACTAAAATGAACGACAATGAACAACCTGAGATTTAAGAAAAAAATGCAGTTTTTGCAGCCTGTAAGAAAGTGCCATTTTTACAATATTATGCCTCAGTTTAGCTTTTTTTTTTTTTTTTTTTAAACCTTTATTTAACCAGGAAAGTCTCATTGAGATTTACAAGCTCTTTTTCAAGAGAGTCCTGGACACACATTCATACACTAGTATAAGTAACACTGGAGGCAAGGAGGGTGAAGTGTCTTGCCCAAGGACACAATGGCTGACCTGGAGAGAGTGGGACTCGAACCGCCAACCTTTCAGATATTGGATGACCTGCTCTACCACCTGAGCCATAGCCGCCTCAGTTTATCATTTACACATGAGTATTACAACTTACAGATCAGAGTGGATCTGCAAAGGTGCAAAACACATTGTAGCAGGCAGAATATTGTTAAAACTGCACTTCTCCTAAAACATTTCAGCTTTTTAAAAAATATTAGTTAAGGTTATTCACTTTTTTGGGGGAAAGAATTGTTTTAAATGTAAATAATTTCATGTTATTTAACTTCTTCACACTAAAGTAAAGGGAAACATTTGGAGTTGTCATTATTTGTAGGTTATTATGGAAGTATTTTACTTGTCAAACCCACTTGAGATCGAATTGGGCTTCATGTGGCCCCTGAACTAAAATGATTTTGACACCTGTGATTGTTAATACGTTCAGTGTAATTTTGGTATTTCGCAAATTGAGTCTGGATTAAACACTGTGGTGGGTTGGTTTTGACCCACAGGCCATATGTTGTACTAAGACGTGGTCGGCAACACCTGCAGGGAATGCATCATCTTAGCCGTTAAATCTGTGCAGAGCCGGTGGGCTGCTAGCCTCAGTGTTCGCTCCGTAGGTTTGTCCTTGGTGGCTGAGGCTAGGCCGCTAGGCTGGTCTGAACCGTAATTGGATTAGAGATCTCTGCATTACATCAGGCAATGCAAGCTGGGTATACACACAGACACACGCACACACATATGTAAGAAGTACACATGCTTTGGGGAGCTGTGTTCATCTCAGTTACTCCATTTTTTTTATCCTCTTGAATTTTTTTCTTTCCTCAGCATCCTGCTATTTTCTTTATCCCCTCCTTTAATCAGCAGCCCACCTTGTGCTGCCCCTGGCTGTTGTGCATTTGTGTAGGTGTGTGTCATCATGCTTTTGTTTGTGCATTTACAGAAGTGTTTGCTTGTATGTGTTGTGTCATGGATACCCAGTCTAAATGGGATTACAGGAGTCGCAGTGGTGCCCATGCTGAGAGCACGCAGGAGAGTAAAGAACAGGAAAAATAGTTAAGTCATGCTGTGAATATGAAGACATATCCTTCTTGGAGAAGGGAAAGAAAGAGCTGCTCTTGACCTTTTTTCAATTGTGTACTTCCTGTTTAGCAGCAATGGACAGGAAGTAGAAGGTGATGTCACGGGTGGTGTGCATCCTGACAGCCTCATTTGCCCCTCTTAACCTTTCCGTGTGTGAAGACTTAGTCTGTCAAGAGTGTGCTTAAAAGAACTGGAAAAGACCTCATGATCCTAGTTGCCTTCAACCGAGTTAGCCACAAACTGGGTACAGTGTGTTTCTTATTCTGTCCATTTCTGTCTTTGGTTCTTTCACATGATTTATGTCTCGGAGGTGTGGGGTGGTTTAGTGACACTGAATAGTCTTGCACAACAGCGCAAGTACCAGTAAATAAAACGAAACAAAAGCCAAGGAGGAAAATGGACGTTATCTCACTGCTCTGCTTGCCAAGGTAGAATTGGTGTGCTTAAAGGTGTCAGGTGTTAAGGATCACAGTAACACATGAGCAGGGTGTGGTGAGGTACGTTGTGTTTTTTTTAAAGGTTTGGTGGACAGGTTCAAACAAGAGACTGTCGTCCCTGAAGAAAGTCCAGTTACAAAGGGAAAAGAATTCCTCCTGGTTCAATGTTTTTCATATTTGTGTGTTTACTCGCATACTGCACATGTGTATGTGGTTGTTACTTGAAATTACACAGCAGAACATCAGTCAGAAAGATTAGAGGGTGAGAGTGACAGAAGAGGTTTAGTAGTTGACAGCTGAGCACCAGCAGCCATATGTTTCATATGTGTCCGCTGACAAACTGTGCCGTATGGCTCTGATCGGCCCATATGGCTGTACATCTTCACAACTTCCTGCCACCACCACAGCAGCCAAGAAAGGGAGGTTTATAGATGCTCAGAGAAAAAGAAGAGGAAGACAGTCAGGAGGGTGGAGCTGTGACGTGGTTAAGATTGAACAAACTCACACAATGTAGTTGATGCTAAAGTGCGAGCCAAATAAACCCTGTACTGATAATCTACAGCAGCACAACCTGCACCACATGCCAACCTGTAGTGCATGACGGGGCAGGACAGTGTAAATAACGTTTATTTAGCCATTTTTCGTAAAGGCTTGGAAAAAAGTTTTATTTGCCTTTCTCAGAATTTTGCAGTTTTGTTTATTGAGGCACACGGGTAAATAAAACAGAACCTGTTAGTCAGCCAGTGTCACATTTTCACCCTCTCTAAGTGCTATGAAAGTGTCAGAGTATATGCAGGGTGAAATGTTTTTTTAATTTGGTTATGATATTTGATCTAGTCGCTGAAGGCGTGTGCTTTTTTTCTTTATGGTTTTAAAGTTGGTTTTTCGTAGCTTATGCTTTTTATCAGTTTATACATCTACTATAAAACAGTAAGTGATGTCGCTCTTAGGTAGGTAGGCTTCCGCAGCTAGCTGGATCAGCTTCAACTTGGCATGTCTTGCCAATATTTTCACTGAACGTTACAGCTGCCAGAAGTGTGTGACATCCTGTGTCACTCATATTTCCCTGGCAGACGTTGCTTTTCAGTGTTATGTTGATGATGCACCTGAATTACACACTTGTTAAATGATTGACTGTGTGTTTGTCTGTGGCAAGCTCCATCATCAAGGCATTTGATTATCTTTTTATGAGCCAGGTTGCCAAGTTGATCACCTCAACTTGGCATATTTATGTGTTTTAGCGGCCCTTTGCATATGTCGCATTTTAAATGAACATGTCAAACAGTATTCTGATTGGTATTGTTGAGGTGTCAGCCAAGGCCTCTCACAGAAACACTTCAGAGCTGCAGACGTAGATGTAATTTACTAGTTTACATAAGTTTCAGAGGGCAATATGTACAGGATGTGTGTGCAGTATGTCTGAATAACAATATTTCCACTGGTTGTTTGATCGCAAGTTTGAGGTTTGAAACGTGAGATGATTCACATGATACACAAACGGGATGTGGAGGAGGAGGGCGGGAGTTTTTCAGAGACGAGTTGAACTTGGAATGAATGCAAAAAGAGAGAGCAGAGAGGGATTTCCGCCGCTGAGTTGGGGTCACTATAAGGAAGCTGCTGACTCGGCCTCCCAGGAGACAGAGATGCAGAAAAGCTCAAAACAGGTCACGTAACACAAAAACACAAGATACCGAATAGTGTTTGACCCCTGTAAGGTTCCCGATCACCCCTTAAGGAGTTGAATGTGTGTGAACACCAATGACTGGGGGCTTACAGAATGGGCATCAGGGGGGTGGGGTGGGGGGGTTGTGCTCCCTGTCCATATACTTACAGTACGAGGTGCATTGCTGTAAGCTTCTGGTCTTTTCTTTAGGTCATGCTCCAAGCCACAGACCCTTTAAAATTTGACCTTTCTAAAAGCCTTTTTAATCACTGTGTCTTTCTGGGCTGTGTGGCTTCTGATGAATGTTAACTCGGAGCCAACAAGCTGCGAGCATTGCAGGCTAGTTTTAACGGTAGTGCATTATGAGGAGTCCAGACATTAGAGCAGCTTTTCACTTAGGCACAGCTGAGTCCAGGAAGACAGGAGTAAGAAAGGAAGTACTTCTCATCGTCATGACGAGATCACTATAGTTGTTATAAAGTAAAGCTGGGCTCAGTCTGCTGGAGTTCAAGGCAGATTCACGTATTACATTTGGACGATTACATCAAAGGTATCCACTTTGGACTAAAGTTGGTCATGTTCTTAGAATTTACTGGAATTAAAGAAGTGATGTAGTTATTTATTTTATTCAAAGTTCTTCATTTAATGGGTTTTCAGTAGTTATAATCATTAAAAAACTTCCATAACTTCATAATATCAAGTATTTTGTTGGCGAAAATGTTGACTTTTTTTTTTTTTTTAACAATATCCAGGCCTTGTGGCTTTAGAGAAGTGGATTTTAGAAGAATAGAATCAAGAAGTATGAACCTGATCTGGCTGGCATGTCTTGACTCCAATTATATCGCCCAGATTTTCTTCTTCTTCTTCTTCTTCTGCTCACGGTGCTCTCAGGCCAGAGTTTTAACTTTTTTTTACCTACAGTAACTGCCTCACATCTGGAAACCCGAGTTGGCCGAGTCGTATATCAGAGGGAGTTCGCAGAGCAGAACAGGCTACTGGAGATTAGAGGTGTGAGGAGTGTGCTGCTGATTTATTACCGGCCGTTAGCTGGTTAAATGAGGCTAAGTGAGCTGGCCAGCTCAGGGAGGTGAGATGGAAGAGATTAGCCTACATAAAGACTGATGGAGGGAGAAGATCTGTGAAGCAAACCAGTGACTCCTGAGCTCCTGAGACTCTTTATGTCCATCGTCCACCCTCTGCACTGCTACTTTACCCCCCTGTTCATCCTCGTATGGGATGTGAGATCTGCTAACTGTCTTGGTTATGTTGAGGTTTTTTATATTTTTGTCTCAGTCTTATTCAACCCATACTACTTTTTACTATAAAATGTGCTTTTACATGCATTACTAATCAAATAAACACATTTTCCCACAAGACACCCCCACCCCCCACCAGGATAGTATACATTTCTTGGGAGAACCCTGCTATATATGACTGGGGAAACCCATTAGCATTCTGTATTATAAGACATAAACAAGTAGCATGTTGAATTTTTGTTGAGCACATGAGGATTTTCAGAACACAAATTTTAATCAAATGAACATGACGTACTGCTCGGGTTTAACTCGTAGTACTATTTGTTTGCTCTTTCCCATTAATATAGCACATACAGTATGTTCATTTTTCAGGTAGTAGTTTTCAGAGTCACTTTTGAGGTTATAATATTTTAGACTCTGTACTTTCATGTGCTAATTGTAACCTAGGTCAATGTTAAATTTATCTGTATAGCACATTTACAACAAGCAACGGTGCCCAAAGTGCTTTAGTCATATTTAAAGTGCCAATGCAGAAATTAAGAACAACACTAAAACAGTAAAAAAAAACAATTACAACAGGCAAATAAAAAATGCCAGTGCAAACAAATGAGTTCTTTCGGTAATTAACAGTATAAGAGTATCGCCTAATAATGAGAGCCATCAAGTCTTTTGATACACAGTAGTTTTTCTTTCATTTCTGTGGGATTTGCCTGTATTGCATGAAATATTTGGGGTTTTACTTCAGCTCTTCAATATCGAATGCTCTGTAACATGAAATGCTGAGTCATGTTGACCTCTCTCCGCTACACTGACTCCACTTTAAATGCCAGGATTTAACAAGCACCACAGATAGAAATAGAAACTCTCTGCCTATAGCTTTCTTTTTTGCGCAATGCTATATGTGTTACAAAGTCTCTCCTTGTGGATATCCGCTCAGTAAGCCATTTGTGCACTCAACCTTTGGACGGTGTGTGAGTTTGCATGTTTTCCTTGTGTGTCAGTGAGAGAGAATGAAAGAGAGAGAAGAGCGAGAGACATTCTCCACATCCGTTTCCTCTTACTGAGGAACAGTAGGTCAGGGGTTTGGTGGGCTCTGGTGAGTTCATGTGTCGCTCTGGACACATGAGGGGGTGGGCGTTCAGACTTGCACTGCACAGATTTTCTCATAACCACTGCGGCTTTTATTAGACATCTGTGAGGTTCGAGCCACTTGTAACCACCTGAAATAGCCATTTTGTTTCTATTTTAAGAAATGTTTTGTCTTGTTTAATTGTGATTTAAAAAAAAAAAAAAGATAGATAGATAGATCTTTTCTTGTTCAGTGACTGTTCCTGAATGTAGTAGTAAAAGCTGATTTTTGGGCTGAAAGTTACTTTTCAGTTAGCATTCCCTTCCTCTTTTTCTGTAATGTTTTTATATATTTTGAGCTTCTATTATATTTAATATGTGATCAGACTGCATATAATCCTTATTTGTTTGGTTTAGGTGTGTGTCCTCGTGTACACCTGTGTGTCTGTTTGCACAGTGTGCCATTTCCTTTATCTCCCTCCCTGTACTGTAACGCCTCTCCTTTCCTCTTCATTGTTCTACCTCTCAGCCGGGCTGTGGTGTCTGAAGCGTGAGCTCGCAGGAAACCTTCGTCACTCTTCGTTTCTCTGAAGGAACAGCAAACAGCGAGAGACACAAACACAGGAAGCGCCTTTTGCCTCACGCAGGCTCCGACCCGGGCGTCTGTCACTCTGCTCGGTTTATCAGAAAGCAGCAACATGAGCTCAGTCTTTAACCACATATGCCTTTCTGTCTCGTCCATTTCTCTGAGTGGACTCGTCCTTTCCATCATCAGAACCGTGATATCTCTGAAGCCCAGCTTTAACCGCTGTCCCTCTGTGCAGCTGCACTACATAGCTTAAAAGTATTAATCGGCCTCCAGGTCCCCTGCTATATTATTTTTCTTAATATGACAACACAGAGAAGTGAGGTGTGATGTTATATATTGCACTTTTTGTCTGGCCAGTTATTAACAGGCTTAAAAAAACACCAAGAAACAAAAAGGCAAGAAATGCATAGAATTTTCCAGAAGTTAACAGTGATTTAAGCTGGATTTTTCTCTCTGCCGCTCAGTTTCCTTATCTTTAATAGCAAACATAAATTCTTCATAGTGCTGCTTCCATGTTGCTTGAAGCAGCTGACCCCATCATATTACTTCCCTTTGTCTAATATTAAACAGAGTCCTTCACTGAAGCTGGGATATTTCAGTTTTCTCTCTGGATAGCGTCTCTAACAGCTGAAAGGTGAGCAGCTGTGGTCAGAGGTGGTTCGAGGTCACTGGTCCCTTCAGAGCTACGGACTGCACTGCCACTGCAGACTAGTTAATGAACACGTACACACACACACACACACACCAAGTGTTACATAACCACTGGCAGCCATGGAACCCACTCTTCAGCGGCGTTCATGTACATGTAGAGAACAAGTCAGTGTTGGGAGTAGCTACCTGGGCAGGGCCTTTTTATTGCACTGAAAAATATCAACACAGAATTGCTGGGGGCAAAACAATAAGGCAGGTAAAGGCTCAGAATGTTCAAACATGCAAACGGCTGCTCATGAACTCATCAAGCCCTGGCATATGAACACCTACTCAGGGTAATGTCAATGTCCCAGAGTGAAGTTTTGTCACTGACTCACAGTTATGGACCCAGTCTTGGCTAATGTAAATGAGAGAAGGTCATGTTAATACTTGTAGGTGAAAAAATAGTGCTGACTCTGCAGAAAGCTATAAGAATTAATGTGTAACTCATGGAGCAAAGGCTGTGATGACCCTTAAAAGCTTGTGTGGGTGTCTAATAGAAAGCCAGGTTTCTGTCATCCACTAACATAGATCTCTGAGTAAAGCTCAGTTTTAATAAATGTTGCATCAGTCAGACATCTGCAATAATATGCCATTATAAGTCTCCAAATAAGACATTGCTTTCAGTTCCTTTTCCTTAAATAGGCCAAAAGAGGAAAGCACAATAAGGAACTTGTTTCTTTTTCCTTACATTTCCTGTTTGTGGTTCACTTCAGGCTCTACTTTCCTCCTGTGCAGATATTCATTAGCCGCTCTGGTTGGACCAACTTCCCAGGCTTTTAGTTGGGCAGCATTACTCCCTTTGTGAGTAAACCTGATCTTCAGCTCAGCAGAATCAACTGGCATGCATGCTGACCATCAGCTAGCGAGAGGCTTAATGGCAAAAATGTTAGAACACTTAAAACTGCACCAGCAGCGCTAGCTCGATCTCTACTTCTACTTGATATGGACAGATACATTTCAGTGTAATGTCTCTATGTGCCACAAGAGGGCAGCACAAGTCCATATCTTATAACTGTCTAGTGAGCAGAAATGCGATGGTGGGGAGGGAAAAGGCCACCCTGTCAGCAGTTAAGTGGCTCTGTTTGGTCAAATGTATTGATTTGAGCAGGTCATACGAGTTCACTGTTTTCCACAAAAGGCTGGCACGTCCCCGTTTTCTGTGCATGTAGGGAATGAGTGACAGCACAAAAACGGAAGCAGATTTTCATAGATGACTACAGTGAAGTAAAGAAGGATAAAAACTCCGAGAGGGAATGGTCGTGGAAGAGAAATCCTATGAGCATGAAATCAGATCTAGTTGCATAATCATGGCTCGCAGGCCTTCCCAGTGCGCACCAGGCTGTGTTGGCTTTTTCCAGTCCGGTATCACATGACTGCATTAAGCGGCTGCAGTATTAAACCGGCAATACCAGTCCACCACAGGCCAGAGGCAGACACGCAGAGATCAATAATGCTGCTTTATCTCTGCACTGATGCACTCTTTATTTTATTTATTTATTTTTTACATTTTAAGTGGTTTTAAAGTGGTGGAGGTTAATTTGTTGTTTTCCCCCAATGTTTAAGCTTTACACGCTTCCATGTTCAAATCCCATCATAGTTGTGGTTGCACAGTGAAGTCACATAATATTAGGCGAGCACAAAGGGTTATGTCTTCATTTTATGCATCTCATGACATTTTTGTAGGATTTAAAAGTATAATAAGCTTCTAAAAGTGCTATTATTATTATTATTATTATTATTTGTATTTATTTTTTAATGGCATACATATTACGTATGTCTGCAAGGATTAGTTTGGTTACAGTTTCAGCTGAAACTCCTCAAAAATCTTATTTTACTTACTTGTACTCATATATACTTCAAGCTTCAAAGCTGTGAAAACCAGCACATGCTAAGTCAGAGTAAACAAAATAGGCACTAAAGCAAAAAATCTGATAAGAAAAAGTATGCACAAAGCCTCCATTTGACATCATTTACATTGAGTTTTTGTTTTGTTTTTAATAAATATTTTAAACCACAAATTAATCATGGAACAGCCTTTTGACTAAAAAAAAACCCCCACATAATTAACATATTACTTTTGTCTGCATGGAGTATTCTGGTTACATTTTCAGCCAAAATACCTCCAAAGTTCTGTTTTCCATATACATGAAATAAACATTAAACTTGTATACAGTTTAGCATTCAAGTAATTGATTCAAAGCTTTGGAAACCAGCACACGTTGAATCAGAATAAACAATACAGGCGCTAAATCACAAAATCAGAGCATTTGTGTGTGCTTTTTCTTGTCTACCTGACTTTTTTTTTTTTAAATAAACAAATTAATAATCTGATTTTTTTTTTTTTTAAACTTCTATGAATTAATAAAAAAAAAAGAGCATTTACTTTAAAAAACCATGCTATCATACCCTGTCTTAGTGCTTTTGACTTGATGTTTTCGTTATAATCATGTACCATCTACAGACCTTGTGCCTCGTCTCCCTCCGCTCATCACATGCCCTCCACATCTTTCACATACCAGCAATACCAGATGTCAGCGACGGCATCAGCCCTGCTTTCCTTCTCCTTCATTGCCTTGTCTTTTTCATCTTTTTTTAATCTTGTGTGCTCACCTCCGCCCTTCCATCGCTTTTGCGGGGCCTTTATTCACATGCCAGCAATACCAGAGCACATACCAGTCAACAGGACATCACTGACTGCTAACACCTCGGCCCACAGGTTACCCGCCCTGCCTGCTGCCTTTCTTTCATCGCCACTTCCCGCCGCTAGCACAACCCACTTCGCATAGCAGCATTGAGAAGGGATGTGAAGGTGGAGATTCATGTGCATTTTTGTTCTTTCCACATGAACGGTGCATTATTCCTGAGTAACAGCAGGTGGCACCGCTGCTCTATGATGCTCACAGTTCAGCAGTTTGGTATGTGAATGCTTGAAATGCAGTAGTGTCCATTCATGACTCACTCAACAAGAGAAGGATTTTCATTTTAAGACTAAAATTTCTTGGTTTTTTTTCTCATCGAGTAGGTTAAATAAAAAACACATACATTTCTTTTCTTAATTTGATTTTGGTATTTCTTGGTTTAGAATCAGTCACGTGAGGATAAACTGTAGTTTGACCTTTTCGGTTTAAAGGGAAACGTAAACAAACACTATAGTGTTTGGTTGAGCTGCAGTAACATAACAGAAAAAACCCCCCCTTCAGATTGGAAGTTTGACTGTTTTGCTAATCTGTCACTGAGCTTTACATTCTGTAAATGCCTGAGCAGGAAGCAGCAGGCTATACGGTTGCATTTCATTCCCTCCATAAGGTGGAATTTGAAATATTGCAAAGCTGTTTGGATAAAGAAAGATAATACTAATTAAGTGTAAAATCCAGAAATACTCAGACATAATACTTTTCCTTTGGGAGCGTTGAGGAAACACTTGAGAAAATGTCAACACAAGTTCAATATTTCACATTCATACATTGTCAGACTGTATTTATTTAGTGTTATTAGACTGTTCCTCTGCTTTGTGAAGATAGATGGTTTGGGTAGAGATGGGCAACAGAAGCCTATAGACTAAACAGACAGACAGACAGATGGGTCTGCCCAGGCAGCTATAAAGTCTGAGTTACAGCGGTGTCCTCTCACTGTACAGTAGGGTCTGCACAGACAGACTGACAGACTCCTGGCGTCACCCAGCCTGGCTGTATACATGCATACATATATATGGGCCCTTTCATACTGCACCCCTCGGTCTGGCCCCAGCTCACATTTAGCTCTAACTGTGCTCTGTGTGTGTGTGTGTGTGTGTGTGTGTGTGTGTGTGTGTGTGTGTGTGTGTGTGTGTGTGTGTGTGTGTGTG
>JAQQZY010000024.1:7949398-7963779 GCA_030068375.1 Ostorhinchus rueppellii | reverse complement strand
ATCTATCTATCTATCTATCTATCTATCTATCTATCTATCTATCTATCTATCTATCCATCTATCCATCTATCTATCTAAATTTCCTCAAATGTTTCAAGTTAACAGAAAATACAGAACACTCCCCTCCCACCTACACAAAGCAAAGATCATCCAACCCAGGACAAATCAGTCAAAAGAAAAAAAAGAAACTAGAAATTACATATACTTTGCGAAATGATTAATACCTTTCTGAAGATTTGGCAGCCCTACTTGACCTACGTTGACACTTTGCCTACACCTTTATCTGACTTGTTATAAAAACAATGTCACATTCATGCACCTGTGTGGCACAAGACTGTCTAAAATGCTACTTTCAAATATAGTTTTGCTTTAGTTGGACCATGAGGGATTATCCAAAACAAAAGCTACTTTATACTGAAATAAATGTTAGAATGACAATCAATTTAAGTTTGCTCTCTGACAGGACATTACTTTGTTTTGAACCCTAAACATTTATTACAGGCTGTAAGAATGGCGTCTTACATTAGTTTTAGTTAAGCAGGTGGGGGAAAAAAAATCTACTTATTGATGTAAATTTAGGGGAAAAAAATCTGTAAATGTAGATATATCAAAGTTAAAGCATTTATTACAGAGCTTTGAAAAACTGGGAAAAAAATACTTCAAGATGCATAGTGAAGTCAAGCCTTCTTTTTTTTTTTTTTAAATGAGAGTAAGTATGGAGTATAGTTTAGTAAAATGTAACAAACATTTTTTGGTATTCTGCACTTGCCTCCTTTTGGCTCTCGACAGAAAAGGCACATCCTGAACACCATTAGAATGCTAAGACCCGCTCAAAAGTTCGCATTATTGTTGCACAACATGCACCGAGCAGGAAGAGTGACAGGAGTGACGGACAGATGGACAGGAGGACAGAACCCAGGAGGGGAAGGGAAAGAGGAGGGAGGCGAACAGGACTGAATAGAATTAAGTATTGCGAAAGAAGGAAGAAAGCTCAAATTAGCCTAATGAAGGGGCTGCAAAGAGAGCAATAAAATGCAGGGTGGTTTAGGTGGAGGCGATGAATAAGTGCAGGAGAGGGGAAATGGAGGGAGTGAATAGGAGGAGGAAAGGAGGGGGGTGTTGTTTTCAGCTGCATCAATAAAGCTCAGGCTAATTGCGCCTTTCTGCTCCGTACTGCTCCCCTCCTTTTATTTATTCTTTCCAATCCCCCTATAGCTCTCCCCTCTTTTTTTTTTTTTTTTTATAAACCCACTTCCTCCCATGCATGTCTTCTTCTTCGTTGGTGCCTCTTCTTCTCCTCATCTCCAGCGGTCGTTGTGTAACTCTGCAGTGACTGACTGAGCAGCGGCAGTAGCGGCGACGGTGCGATTGATCAGCAGTTCTGGTGCCAGGCTGCTTTTATTGTAATAAACGAGCCCGGAGCCAGTGAAACCGATGCTGAGTGCTCTGCGGGACTAGAGGAATCGCTCACCAAACGCACTCGCTGCACCGCACTGCCATGATGTAATGCTGAAGAACTCTGATTGCTCTTAAACTCACCACTCGCCTGGATTTATCATTTTGCTCTTTCACTCCTTCAAGACCTATATGCTGAAAATTTAACAAGATTTGATTTGTTTTAATCAAGTTTTTACATTTTTTTATTATTATTATCACCAGGTATATGTTTACCTATGTTTTGTACTTCCTGGAGATGCAGTTTTGCACTTGGTTTTGTGTTCATTTTGTATTATCTTTGGATGTATTTAGTTTGGTTTGTCTGACTTTATACAGTATGACTTTATAGCTTGTTGTGTATAGCTAACCATTAAGGCTATAATTATTTAGATGCTTATATTTCCTGCCTTTTCGAGCATGGGTGTGCACATGTTTGTTCACTTGATGATTATTGAATGTTTTGCTTCACCCATGAATGAAATAAATGAAGTATGTATGTATATTGGGCTGCTCGATTATGGAAATCGCGATTATTCAAACGATTAATTTTGAGTTTTACAATGCATTTATTCAGCCTTTCTCTCTCTCAAAAAACACCATTGATTTATTTTTTTTTAATGCAAGACATTCAAATTGAAAGTTAATTTTGGCTACAAATATGTACTTGATGCCTGTTTCGCAATGGAATGGAATGTATTACGCATGCCTGTCTCTCAGAAATTGTGTAAAGAAAAACAGAAAATAAATTGTTTCAACTCGATTATGAGTTTAGAGATCGTTTGACAACAAAATCGAAATTGTGATCAAAATTCAATTAATTGCACAGCCCTATATGTATGTATGCATGTATTATTCTTGGAGAAATTCAGGATTTGATGTTTGAGTTTGTCATTGAATTAATCTCCAATGATATTTTATAGGTCGTTTTTTAGTCCTGAAATAGAAAATCTGCATCTTCACGATCCTTGTTGAGTATCATCCTCCCCTTTCTGCAAACCCTTTCCCAATTGGCTGTTACAAAAGCACATCTGGTCTCTTCATTTTTCAGTCTTTGTGGTCTTGGCCTCTGAACAACATATTCCCCCCTCTCTCTCATTCTCTCCATCCATCTATCTTATTCTCCTCTCTTCTCCAGCTCCATGAAACCACCTTTTTTTTTTTTTTTTTTCCTTTTTACATATCCAAACCTGACAAAACGAGCTCAGCTACAGCCAGTCTAGACCAAATACGCTGGTATTGTGGAAGATCCAGTAAAGGTTGCAACGGCTCTTTCTGTCCCTGAGGCCAAAGTGCACAGTAAAGTCATTCCACCTGCTCACACTCCTCTTATCTGTCCTTTCACATTCCTGCGGCTCCATTCATTGTCACTTCGGTGTGTTTTTTTGTTGTTGTTGGAGGAGATGCAGAAAATGGAGAGTGGTATGGATGTTACTCACCAGTCTGCCAGTCAGTGAGTCATAGTGGGTTACTGTTATCACTATGGTCACTGGATTATTGTCCAGGCTGATGTAGCAGCTGAGACTTTTCTTTTCATGACCACATCCTCAGGCCTGGAATTCAAGCAGCTTCCCATATCATGAAATGTAAAGTGACTGTGTGTCCACTAGGGTTACTGTGGATTAAACCGGCATTAATGGATCCTCAGCCCTATTCTTAGCCTCCAATCTGCCTCACCCTTCAGGCGTCGACATGAGCTCCGTTGGGTCGCTGGTGTCTGGTTTGTGTTCGGGCTATGGAGGAATATAAATGTGTATATATAGCTCCTCCGAGATAGGAAACGCTGTTGAAACATGAGAGCCTCCACAGGACCGTGAATGGGGTAGAAGGAGGAAGCTGGCTCGTATCGATGACCATTTTTCATGAAGAAACCGCAAGCTTGTAAAGTAGTTTTTATTATTTTCTGCGCGTAACCGGTGCGTCTTTACGCGCGGATCGAAGGGAAAATATTGAAAGCCAAGGTTTAAGTTTCGAGTGGGTGCTTTTTTTTCCGGAGGAGGGGGGTGTAAAAACGTGGAGGTTTGCGTCAGCGAGGCTGTGGACACAAAGCCGCCACACTTGGGTTTAATATCAGAGGTTTGTTTTCCAAGTTGCGGCGTCCGGACGCACGCATGCCACCGATACGAGCCGCTTTGTTTGTTATTTTAATCGAAACGCCTGCAATCTGAAGACTCGTTTACCCTGCCCCACGGAAAGTAAAAAAAACCCCAGGACTGGGTTGGGGGGGGATCAGAGGGAGGAGGAGGAGGTCTAGGAAGAAGCAGTAGACGGAGAGAAAGGTGTTGAGGAGCGAGAGAGAGAGAGAGAGAGAGAGAGGGAAGGCTGCAAAGAGCAACTCCGTATTGTTCCGCGTTTGTTTGTTCTGCAGCCGTCTGAAGACACGGTGCTTCTTTCGAGGTGCGACAAAAAAGCTGAAACACCGTCAATTCTGGATTTCTTTATTCGCTTCCTGTCGTCCAGGATGAGGTTCAAACGGAACGGGTCTTACACGTTAAATAGGTAAGAGGCTCATGTATGTGGGTGCAACTTATTCATGTGTCATCCATACGGCAGGGAAGGAGGGAGGGAGGGGTGGTGGAAGGGGTGGGGGGCAGGTTATGTTATTATACCCTTCTCCCATAAATCTGTTCACTCTACTCTGTATTATTTCTGTGTAGGCTTATGGTGCCATTATTGTATCCGATATACCCCTATAATACTGCTTCATTATTACCAGAGTAACATCACTTTTTTTGTTCTTGCATTAGCAGTGTTTTGCACACCTCATCAGCTATGGCATCACAGACAACCAGGTTTTATTCTATTCACCTGAGCACAGCAATGCTTGTGAAACTTTGCACTTTTTGCAAAATTGAAGTTGCCATTCCAGCAAAATCCCGTCTCCACTCCTATTCTCTGTGGTTTCCTTGTTCTTCCAACGTGCATCCACGTGTAGGGCTCTGTTTGTGAGCTTCGATCAGGAGAAACAGGTCTGTCTCGCTCTGAGGGGCTGCACTCTCTTTTGTTTTCTTCCATCCTTTAAGCAAAAATGATCTCTGCCTCCTAATCTGTCTCTCTGTCCTTACTAAAACCCCCCTCCCACTTACTCCTTTTCCCAGAAATACCCCTGGTAGTGGTCCTATCACCTAGCAACTTTTGCATGTGTTTATATCTGTGTAGCAGTGTGAATGATGTGCACTCACTGTGTTTCTTTCTGACCCCCCCCTCCTCTCCACTTTTCATGACTGCAGCCACCCTTATTCACATCTTGCCGTTTCTAAACCCAGTCACGAGTCGGGTCTTTCCCTGCCCAGTGGTTCGCTCCTTTGCTTTTTTGCTTTTTTTTTTTCTCACTCTTTCTGTCTCCTCATTGTGTTATCTCATGAAGTCACAAGTTTAAGCAAAATACTGTCTTTGTGTTTTCTTCCATCCTCTAGCCAAGTCACACAGTCCAACTCAGCCCATATAACCGTTAAGCCGGATGCCTTGCTTTGATTGTTTGCCTGCACACTTTGATAAGATCCAAAAGTTTGAGGAAATACACAAACGCACAAGCCCATGTGATCCTGCTCATATTGTTGAAAGTGACAGTTGATTTAATGGCAGTTGGACTTGATACGCTTCTCCTCTGGCCCTCTGTTCCCCTTTTCCTTATTACAGGGCACATGGCCTTCCGCTGCACTTAACACACACAAAAACCCACATCCTGGCTCTTAGGTAGTGACACACAAAGGCAGCTAATGAGTGCCAACCCGAAACACACACTTCATCACACAGCTGAACCCGTGAGGATGATGGTATTCCACTATACCCCTCCTCTTTTTGTGTTCACTTCGGAAGTGAGCACAACAAAAAGTGTACAACGAGCATTGTGTGAGAGGTGTGTGCTGTAATGAAAGTGTGTATTCACGTGCAAGTGTGTGTGTTTGAAAGTGAGAGGGATGATGTAATTAAATGGTGAAAGAGGAGGCCTGTTAGCTGCGACTCCTAGCGATAAGTCCCCAAGGAGAAAGAGGAGGAGGAGGAGGAGGAGGAGAAGAAAGAGGAGGAGGAGGAGGTGGTAGTGCTGGAGGAGCAGGGATGACGTCATTGGATGCAAAGATGCTTTGCTGGGCTGCTGCAGTTTTTCTTAGTCATGTATTTGTTTCAAAAAGAACAAAAGTAGAAAGAAGTAGTAAAAGGAGGAGGATGTGCTGTGCTGTCTATGATGTTGTCTCGAAGTTGTACGCAGCAAGTCAAATCTGTCTTACTTATCAGGCTTTCTTTGATAACCCCTCGACAGAATGAGAACAAGAACTGCCCCCCCCCCACAGTTGTTTCATAACTGCCGTTTTCTGAAGGTGACTGTCACCTCCTGCTTTCTTGTTTCTCGGTCTTTTTCTTGTCAGGCTGCAGCGATTTGTTTCCTCTGACCACAGCAGAGTCTGATCATCCGCGTTCAGCTGCATTGGCTGACGCCACCATTGTCGGCTAATCCCGTGTTGTTTGTCAAGTCCAGCGCAGGGATTGTAACCTTTGATTACAGCATCTGATGACTGCATTCGTCTTCCTGATGGCTGCAGTCCTCTGCAGTTTGTGTGTGTGCGTGTGTTTCCTCAGTGGTTATGAAGAAGATGATGATTCTTTCTGAATAGTCCAGACGATGAAGAGAGTAGTGATTGGTTAAAAACAGTAATTAGGCCCATAATTCACTCTGTGTCCTTCACCTTACTTGCCCATAGCACAACCAGAGTCCTCTCCAGTGATTGGCTCGCTTCCTGTGGGCTTGTCACTGCACTGGCCCCTCCCATCCCGTGCCTCTGCATCATTTCTGTGAATGAAGAGTCACGGTTATTGTATACATGCTCAAAAACACTGTACACCCTTTGCTCACATGTTTTGTCCCTCACTGTTTACTCTAGAGCTGTCAGTAAGCCATCTGCTGTTTAAATTGGTTACGTATCACATTATTTACAAAAACATGAAGAGAAATGCATGAAGGTTAACCTTTAAGCGAAGCTTGACAGGATTTAGCAAATGGAGCATGTGTTTTGTCTGTGGATAGGTGGAGATAGGACGGTTAGCCCTTGTTTAGGATGTATACAGATGGTTAAGATTGCTGCGTCCTGAGGATTGTTTCCTCCTCCTCCTGCTGTGTCTATGTCCATCTCTTTCTCCCCTGCAGTCCACCCTGTGCTGCCCAGCAGTCAGCAGTTTGTTTATGAGACTCTGTTTGCCAAGCTAATCTTCCCGCCTTTCAAGTGGAAGCCAGTGAGAGAGAGAGAGAGAGAGAGAGGAAGGGAGAGAGAGAGAGAGAGAGGGGGAGAGAGAGCATGAATGTGAAAGAGGCAGTCAGTTGCAGTAGTTGGACGGGAGAGAAAGGGCAACATGCGCAGAGAAGTGTGTCTGATTTCATGAATGATTTTTGTTTTGAAAGTGTATTTCCTCTGTATGCGGCTGAGTCACGGAACAGCCCACCCCGTGTGTATCTCATCCACTGTGAGGACCCTTCGTTAATAGTCAAAGGCCGTTTCAGTAAGTGCGATGTCGGATTCAGGAGCTCTTGTCCTGCTGCACCTGTAGACGAGTTTGCAGAAGACGAGCGAAGACGGGGGGAGGTGAAGGGGAGGAACGAAGGCGCTGCGGGTCGGACCCTCTCCGGTCCGACTCGGCTCCATCACTGTCCGGATGGGGGTTCTGGTGTGCTGCGACTGCTTCTTTTATAGGTAGTTACCCATTCACTTCTCTGTTTACCTCTCCACATGTGGTGTTTTGTGCTGTTCTACTCCTCTTAGTGATTGTCAGTCTCGTCATTACTTCTAGTATCAATATTCGGAACTGTTATGAATTCTGAGTCTGTCATTAACTTTCACCTCTTCTTCTGTCTTCTCTCCCTCACCCCTCCCCTCCCCTCCTTTCCATTCATTCTCTCTGTTATTGTGCTGCGGTTTGGAGGAGACATTTGAGGACAGTGCTGCTGTAGCAGGCAGATTCTGCTGTAGTCAGACACAGGGTATCTTGACTTGTGGGAGGGGAGCAGGAGGAGGAGGGAGGGAGGGAG
The DNA here is from genome assembly GCA_030068375.1 of Ostorhinchus rueppellii. NCBI lineage: Eukaryota > Metazoa > Chordata > Actinopteri > Kurtiformes > Apogonidae > Ostorhinchus > Ostorhinchus rueppellii. Next base: position 7,956,326 of record JAQQZY010000024.1, on the reverse strand, counting down.
GAAGTTGAGGACAGAGGGACAGTGGTGGCTCCGAGCCAGGCACCTATAGCTAACTGAAGGAGAATAGGACAGTTGCTAGTTACAGGGTTTTGTTATGTTTTAGGTTTAGCTTAGTTGGAATGAAATGGCATGAGACCAGGAGTCAGTCAGGCTTGCCCAACTTTTCTTCTCATCCTCCCGTGTGCCCTTTTGGCTGAGCTGCACTGTTTGTTTGGACACAGTGTTCCCTTACAAGGATGCAGGGATGTGTGTGTTCTTTTTGTGTGTTTGCATAGCATTGAACTGGACAGACTTTACTCTTTTTCAGTTTGTTATCACCTAATGAGACTTCTACACAAGACTCTCTCCTGTAGAATTTAAAGTCTTACTGACTTGGAGAAAGGGTAGATGATTTAGTTCTGGTTCTCTGGCAGTCACGGCAGAAAAAATCTGGTTCCCCTCTTTTGTGGTTGTGGGGCCGAGGCTGCCTTTAACTGCTGTATAAAGTCTAAATATAACTTTCTAGTTCTCCAGGGAGCGTTTTGATGGCGAGGTAAAATTGTAGCTTTAACACAGGCTACACTACACTACAGCTGCTTTGGATTAGGCCGTGCTTCGATTCAGATCTTTGTTTACACTTCACTAGTCTTAGTAAGGGTAACAGCCTTCTCTTTGTGTGTGTCGTATGTATCTTCATGTGTTGCATACTGCAGGCTGTAGGGAAATAGACACAGAAGCTTCATAAAGTCAGGTCCGATCCAATGCCAGATGTACTTCTGTTGTGTTTTTTTTCCCCCCTTGTCATGATCAGGCAGGGGTGGGACCTGGCCAGCACTCAGACTCATTAAACCAAAATGGGCCGTCACTTCTATTTTTAGCATTTCCTCTCCCTTGACGTCTCTTGTCAGCCAATCCGACATCTCGACAGTGATGTTATACGGCTTGACTGATGTGTTTTGTTTTTTTCTTCTCTTTTTTGTTTTTGGACACACACCCATCCAAACGGGGTCCTCGCTGACCTCAGGCCAGGCTGGTCCGGCGTCCCAAGGCTCTGGTGTTTCAGCTTTCAACAGTAGCATTGTATAGAGTATAAACTGTCTGCCAACACTGCGTCAAAGCCTGTCAAGTCTAATGTTGAACACCCTGTACGGAGGAGAGCGATTGAAAAAGCTGTCATCATAAGTTGGAAATTATCTTCACTCTGTATTTGGTTGGTGTACGGTCACAAGAGGTCGCTTTTCATATTTATGTTTTGTACATGAGGTCCAGAGATTATTATCATTGTTCTAAAGTAAGTTTTGTACATGTATAAAACATTAGAAATCATGGTAATAGATTAATTAGAAGTAAGTAGGGTGAGGTTACTAGAAGCATGCACTGATTATAAAACCAATTTTATGGTGCTCTTTTAAAAAAAAAAAAAAAAGCACTGAAACACAGTTTACAGAAGAGACAAGATGGGGAAATATTAGAAAGATTCTTCAAAAAAAAAAAATCTTTTGACCATGCAAATGTTTGTTTTTTTGTGTTTTCTGTAGTTGTGTGCGCATGCGTGTTTGTCTATTTTCAACCACTGACCTAGAAACTATGCATGCATGCTTAAATCTTAACCAGCTTTGTTAATCTGTGGACAGAGGGCAATGTGTTATATTTGATAATTTGAATATGGCTTTTAGTTCTCTCATCTATAAACAAGAAGACAGAAAATTTCCCTTTCCATCTCTTTTTTGTTTCATTATTTATGATGTAATTAGGTGCCACTGAAACAATGTCAGGAAAAGTAATGGTTTGACCTTTGGATTGTTGTGTTGACTTATTCTTGGGATGTTTCACTGTCATCTCTTCGTATCATGTACATTGTCATGTGAATGCGTTCTCACTCGCACGTTTTCTGTAGTTGTGTTTCTTTCAACTCAACAATATTGAAGCAGCTTCAATTGAATTCTGGCTGAAGTTCTTACTCAGCTTGATCAATTTTTGCCCCTTGTGCCCGCTCCTCCCAAGAAGAATGTCAGAGGTTTAAGTTGTGGTCATCATTTGTCCTTATACAGTTACAGCATGGCAGAAAATTCAATATTTCTTTCTGTACAAAGGTTTAATGTTTCTGCATCCATAAGATGCATTGTTGTTGACTTGTGTCTACAAGCAAACTCTGTCACATGACAGAAGCTTTTTGTGTGAGCGTGTATGTGCTCATTGTGGATCAGAGGGTACATATTTTATGTGCGCTGTCGAATAATAGTTGTGAGTGTATGATGGTACTGTGTGTGTTGTATTAGCAGAGCATGCTGTTTGCCATGTGTCTCTCATTAGGCTATCTTTGGCAAACCGGCTGCTTCCACAGAGCTGAGACATCCAGCTCAACAAGGACGCCATTCTCCACCAACAAACCCCACAGTCCCTCCCCTTGGCCCGTGGTCGAACGTCACTCAGATGATCTGAATTGAATCAAGCTGAAAAGTCTTTGAGGAAAGTCTAGTCAGAAACCTTTGGCTGGAGCTACACGTGCACTAAATCATCATGAAATTATCTATTAAAAGCTTTGTTTTTGGAGTTCAGTGGTATTGCACTGCTAGATGTACAGTAAGTAAGCAATAATAGAAGTCCTTGAATGTTGAAGTGAAAGTTTGATGGTCTGATGACATTTTAGAAGTTTGTGCAAAATATTGGTCTACTACATTTTTGCTTTACAGAATTAGTTGTTAACTTGGCTTTTGTTTATTACGTAGTACTCAATACAAACCAATGGGCCATGTTGTCCAAAGTCAGACTGAAGGATTCAGTGGACTTGATACTTATGTTAGTCATCATTAGGCCACAGTCAGATAAGGCACAGACACTGATACTGATACAGGTCAGAAAAAAAATCCACCAGTGTTGTTTCAACTTGTACTTGTACCTTTTTCTATGGATTTATGGATTTGTTCCCTGAACTCCCAAAAACAACTCTGTCTGGGTTTACTGCCAATAATCATAACCCAAAACTGATAATTTTTGCCATATGTGTGTATGGTACAGCAGTTGATCCAGTCAGGACATTAGACCCAGATGGGGGGGGCAGGTACAGTGCAGATGTAAGCGCTCCATCAGTCTATACTTGACTGATCGTCCTTCTCTGTTTTCACCTGCACTTCAGTCACCGTGGAGGGCAGACCTCACACATGGACCAGTTACATAACACTGTTACTGCGTATGTGTGTGTATGTTTTGAAGCACAGCCTCGTCCTGCTGGCTCAGGGGGAAAGGAGAAAGAGATGGCCTTGCACTAACCTCACCTCCGCATTTAGATCCCCACAGTCAGCACACATGCACACACTGAAATAAAAACACACTGGACATCTTTGCAGGGTTTTATTACTGAAACAAACTTTTTTTCTGCAGCTAAGATCTCTAAAAATAAAACATGAGGACGTAAATGTGCAGGTGCCCTGCAGGCATAGGGACACTTGTTTGGACTATTACAGCTGCTTGGTGGCCCAGTTGGATGGAGGATAATGACTCGGTTTTTAGGTTGGTCAGGGCAAAACTACACCAAAACAACAGGCCTTGGGCTTTGCACAGGTTGTAAAGGTGACAGAGAAAGCGACATTTGCAGCTGCCCAGAGCTTCTCTGTGTTGCCTCTGGGAACAAGAGGCCCATTTCAGGGGAGACAGGAAGTGCCTGGGCGCCTCACTTCCTGTTTGTTGAGTTTGTCCCAGGCGAGAGTGAGAAGGAGGGGCAGTCTGGTGCAGTCTAATTGAATGGAGAAGGTTGTGGCGAGTAGGCCAGTCCTTCCTAAATAAAATACACACACACACACACACACACACGCCTACAAAGCTCTGAAATTGCCTCTGTGCTGCAGTGCCTTTGGCAGCTGTGCCCCCTCATTTGTTTCAATTATCTACCATCTGACATTCTGTTGTTAGTAAGGATAGACTGAAACGAAAGCAGAAGAAGTTTAAAGTGGCCTCCAGAAATGCATCTTTGCAACATGGAGGTTGTCATTTTTCACACCTGAATAGTGTGTCTGGATCCCACCTACGTCATATTCAGGTCTGTGAGTCACACACACATTAAACTTCTGTCTTGTGAGACTATATTTAATCAGAATAGCTGTGGGGGACACGGTGCTCAAGAACACACAGGGATGCTGCAGTTCGCTGACTCTAGCATTTCCTGAGGTGATGTTGGTAACATTTATTATGTAGAGCTACGCAATATATCGAGTTATTTCAAGTTTTTCTTTTTGGATGATATTAATAATGCCCGAACCACCAAACTGAGATTTGTCTTTCTTCTGGAAACCTTTTTTGCCTGAAAAATTTAACATGTCATAGCTGTTTGCTTTACTACATTTACATGAATTTACATATCTCTCTATTCACTGGATACCAGTAGTGCTAAAAAGAAAGACGTCTATATGTGTCAACCAATTCACATATGATCCAGTTCTGATTAACCCTAAACACCTTCTTTTCCGTCGTTTGATCTCCATTGTGCTTTAAGCGTGACATCGAGCATTATTTTTGCTCCGTGTGCTGCTGCAGTTGAAGTCTTTTGTGTTGTAGACAGATGTGCATGTTTCACAAACAGCTAGCCCCTCCCCCTCACTGAGGGATGATGTCACTCCATAACCTCATCTTCCCAGGTGGGAGCCAGTTACTCCTCGGGGCTCAGCCAATCAGAGGCTTATGTACACCTGAATCCCCCGATGAGGAGCCACCTACACTCACCCATTCAACTACATAGTGCTGATCTCATCGGCTCATAAAAGGATGAGATTATATTGTTCTCAGTACAGCTCATCCTTTACCTTTTAAGAGTGTGATAGAGGGCGGATGATAATGTGAATATCAGTGTTCGACAGGAAACTGACAGTGTGGCAGTAGTCGAAGGGCACTTGACCCACCTCTCGTTGCTCCAAGGACATCTATTGATTTGACCTCCCTTGTTTCTCCTGTCTATCCATTTCTTTTATTTTCCCATTTTGACACTGGCAGCAGCTGCCTCCGCCCACTTCCTTCCCTCACTCATTGATGCGCCATCTGCAGACGACAGCGCCGTTTTTTGTTAGGCACCATATGTGTTGTGAGGACTTGGATATAGGGAGTTCAACATAATGTAACTGTTTTCCTTGTATGTGGTGGGGACTGTACACAAGATTGAGTGCGGATGTGTTTGTCTACTTTTTTTTCTTTCTTTGCTGACAGAGGACACACTCTCATATTTCCTCCATGCCAGTCTGTCACAAAGGGCAGGGCTTCACTGTGGTTTCACTGTCATCCCAACAATGCCCGCAAGGAGAAAAACATGCACGGCTTTGTCCAGGAATTTCCATAACATTTGCTCCCTTTTCTCTTTGTCTCAAAGTCCTCTCCTCCTCCCCAGTCTTCCTTTTCCTCTCTTGTGTTGTGGCTGCCGCACAAACACGTGATGCCGTCGCTTTGTCTTACCTAATAACACCACTGCTCACACTCCATTGTTTCCACAGACAAACACGTACACATGTACATGCACTTGTGTTTTTCCTCTTGATTAGCCCCAAGAGAGGGATATTTACCACCATCCTTACATGACCTGTTGTCATAGCTGATTACAAAAAAAAACTCAAGGGAACACATCCTTCTAAAAACAAAAAGCCCACAGCTTGCATTTTGTTGTCACTGCTCTTGTTGAGGGGTAAGCTTCACCGCCTCTTGTTTTGGAGTACCTGTTTACTGGCAGTGTTGTTGTTGTTGTTGTTGCTGTTGTTGTTGTTATGATCCATGACGACATTGCTTGTTTAAATCTTTTGTGTTCCATGCCTGCCTTCCACCCCAGTATCTTCCTTTGAGAGATCAAACTTCCGCTCTGGCCAGCAGAGGTGTTGCTTCTTGCCACACATTAATGTACGTAAGCCGATTAAAGGTTAAAATCAACACAGAGGGACACACGAACTCAGTAGTAATTCCTCCAGGGAGCATTTGCTCGCTCACATTTTCCATCAGCCTGGTTGTTAATCTTCATTTTACCTCTTTGCCCAAACTTGGGTGTGACCACTTCCTATATCTTCACCCACTCCCACTATTAATCAAACTCACACAATAGACCAGAACTTCCGCTGTTATCAGATGATTGTTAGATCTCATCTAGTCATTAAGGGTAACATTTTTTTCTCCCTTCATTAAATGTCCGGCTTTCTGTCTAGACAATGGTTCTTTTTAACGTGCTTTTGTTTGGTTGTCATATAAACATCCTACAGTAATCACTATTACAGATATTGCATGAGAAAGACTTTCATTAAGTGCCCATTTGAACAGTCATACTCTGATTTTATCAGCAAAACTAATGAATTTATGAAGTCTGTGGAAGGAGACACTGCAGTTCTCTTCCTTAAAAATGTCCTTGTTCAGGTCGACCCTAGCTGACTGCAGACCACATGGGCCCAAATGCCCTGACTGATTTGATCATTTACTGCAACTATGACATTACCCCTTTCTTTTACCTTGTTTCTCATCACTCTCTATCAAATTAAACCACAAGTCTTAAGAAAAGAATAAGTTAGGCTTCTTCCCTTTGTTTGACTGTGCTATTGTCAGGCAGAGCAGCAGATGTGAGTTGGCTATTTTGAAAGTCGCAGTCAGTCACTGTCGCACACCAATGCTCTCTGAGACAACGACTACTGCACAAAACCACTCCAACAGGGGGATATGCACATCGTGTTCATCCATACTCGCATCTGTGGAAAACAGCATCAGTGACAGTGATAACACTGAGTGTTTTTCTCAGAAGTCACCATGTGAATTGTCATAGATTCAGAGGAAATCGGACATTTTTAATTTATGTACAATCAGTTATCTTCAGTTATGCCTATTTTATTCTTGTCAAATCTCAATGTATTTCTTATTAGCCCTTGTTTTAAAATTGTATTTTAATTTTTAATCAATGTGAAGCACTTTGGGCTACAATTTTTGTATGAAAGGTGCT
>JAQQZY010000024.1:7924746-7949298 GCA_030068375.1 Ostorhinchus rueppellii | reverse complement strand
TTTAAAATTGTGTTTTAATTTTTAATCAATGTGAAGCACTTTGGGCTACAATTTTTGTATGAAAGGTGCTATATAAAGTGTATTATTATTATTATGTTTATTATTATTATTATTATTATTATTATTATTATTTGAGATTGGACGACACAGCTGATGAACAATGTGATACATATTTCATCATCAAAGATTTGTTTCTAAATTGCTGTTTGAATTAACTTACTTTTTTTGTGCATTTTCCTTCTTGTGTTCTCATAATGTTGTATCAGTTAAGAGTATAATTTTTAATGCCCACTTTTTATTATGTGAAAATGATTGAAATACACCTGAATAAGGTTTGCACATGAATTCTAGATCTCAAAAAACAAATGCTTAAAAATCCATTAACGCTTACCCAGTTGTGGTCCGACACCTCAGTGGGTTTAGGCCCGGTCAGTTTGTTTCCATGTTGTCGGGGTCAAAGACCAAGCAGTGCGCTGGCCAAGAAAACAAACCTAACACCAGTGTTCCTGTTCAGTCACATGCCAGACAGTCTAGTTATGTTGGTCTCGGTGTCTGCTGAAGCAGGAAATGGAGACCTTTCCCCTGGGAAAAGAGGTTCCCCCAAATTTCTCCTTTCATCTGTCATATCAGGTAATATTTGTATCTCACAGCCCAATAGAATGCATCCTTGCAGCAGTTATGTAACACGCCTAAAAACAGACTTCCTTGTGTTGAGAAGCAGACTAATGAGATTTGACTTCTGCTCTTTAGGCAGCGTGTTGATCTTATCGATGGGTGTTTTAAATCGTTATCATTACTGTAGACGTAATGTCTTCAAGCTAGCATCGGCCTGATTTTACATAGTAAGGATTTTAATCAGTTTTCTTGTCGGCACCTCATTTCATTGGCTCTCACTGATGTGTAGAATATGCATATCAGTCAAAAGTGCACTGAAGTAGACACGAATGATGTTCGACGTGGATCAGTCACACATTCCCCATCGTTGTTCACTTTGCGTACACTTAAGCATCTTTTGGTTTCCACATTAAAGAAGCATACTGTACATTTTAGTCCAATGCTGTATAGTTGGTCTACGTCTTTGCGTGCCGGTCTACATCTGTTCTGGGAAGTGCTATAGGTTCCATGCATACACATTCCCCTAGATAGGAAGTCTGTGACTAAATGCCCTCACTTAGGAGTTAATGAGGTGGATCAGGGTAGGCATGCACAGCCTTGGAGCGAAAAACAGAAAACCACCCAAACTCTGTGTATGAACCCACACACCCTTCTCTTTATCTCTGCATCATTTGCTTTTAAGACCCACCAACAGTCCCCACAGTGCTCCCATTGTGCGCTGTCTATTTGAACCTGTTTCTATGGCTCTGTTTAGAACTGGCATTGATGGGATTTTTCGTGATCTGATCTCATTTGGATTCAAGCTGATCTGGGCCACATAGATCAATCGGTCAATCTTCATTCCAGACTCAAATGTCCATAGAAAAAAAACAACAAAACGTAACAATAAAACAACCACACACTTACAGTAAAATGTAACCTTACAATACATATAAGCACTGTCTCCAGTGGCTCCAAAGTCCAGATGTGAACCTGACACTGGGCTCCCCAGGTCTGACAACTGCATTTATAATTATATTCTGCGACCGCTCCAGTCTGCCTTTGAATTTATACATGAAGTTTTTGATCACAGCATTAAAACTGGGAACATTATTTTGCACAAACGGCTCACTGGCATTCGCCCACCATGGAAACTTCAATAGCTTTATTTAAACGTGCGAACATGAATGCATCCTGGGTCAGACTGAAGAACTGACATCCTATCCATCACATCCATTGTATTAAAGTTCTGAAAATTATGAAAAACACCTAAACCTGAAATAAAACTGAGATAACTTCTTTCCAGACGTTTCTTGCACCTTTTTATTTCTTATAATATATTAATTATGCAAATCTCCAGTCATACATCTAGTTTTTTTCAGTCATGTTTTTACTTCAGTTGACAATTCTGACAATTCTCCCTAACACTAAAAAAATAGAGATTTAATTTTTCGGCACAGCTCTGATTGAAATTGTTTTGAGAATATTTCAAGAAACGTATGGTTAAATGAACAGTTGTACATTCTATGTAAGATCCTGCTTGAGTGCACTCTACTGACACTTTAACTTTTTTTTCCTCTAAGTGCGGAAATGGCTTATCCTCAGTTTGCATAATGTGGTTTAATGTTGGAAGTATTTGAAGATTCAGTCATTGCCAAAGACGCAAGGGAGCCTTTAAAAAAAACAAATAAGTGTCAAAGTTTTCAGATTGACGTAAAGCGGGTATTTATTGATTCACAAAGTCAACTTAAGTGCCAACAGACAAGAAAATATTCCTTAAATGTTGCTTGTAGCCTTTGAAGGACACAGTAAAATTGTTTTTTATGTAGTTAATGTTAAATTGTAAAACTTTCTTCTGTTCATCATTTACTATTTTGACACTGTTTTAATTTGTGATGTATTTGCAAAGAAAATAAGTTAAACATCAAACTTTTATCTAAAATATCTGCAGCAAATGATAACTTGCGCTAGAGTGTTATTGATTTTTGATCAATCCCATTTGAAACGTACGCAGAAACCCATTCTAATGGCAGGTATGAATAGACGTACGTAGACTGTATTATAAACACATGTTGAAGTCGCATCTGTGTTGAGCTTTTTGCACATTATCGTCTATCCTGCGGCAGCTTTATGAAATGTGGGCTGTATAATCTCTCAGTCCTGGTTAGCATTGGTCTTGCTCTAGTTTTGTTGTTTTATATTTTAGAAAAATGTTTCCTCAGGACCATGAGAAGAGAGCTCTATTCATTCTGAGTGAACCACAGCCTACCCCATCATACTCTGCCCTACACCCACACATCCTGTACAAACATGGGTGCTACCTCAGTCCTTTTCCCGCCACCTCCTCTTTGCTTTATCCCTCTGTTCCATGACGCTCTTTCTCCTCTATCAAGCCCCCTCCTCCCCACTTTTTAAAATTCACACAAACAGACTGCTTCTTGTATTCCCGAGCAAACAGCAGCATATGTTCGACCACAGCTCTCCCCTTTACACCTCTCTTTTACGTCACCGACTCCCAAACTTCACCTCTATTTAGTCAGGGGAAAAAAATACTATACTATTGCCCCTTGTCTGGCTTCATTTTTTTTTTTTTTTAACACTTCTCTTATGTTCTTTTTATTACTCGACCGTAGCAGTAGTGGAAAGTCGCTCATTAAAGTTTACAGTCTTCAGAGGATGCTGGCATCTGTAACATGGTTCTGGTTCAGTTTTGTATTCAAGTGTCACAAGGAAAGCACACATCTGAGCATCCACACCCCCATATAAAACCTGAAGTGGAAAAGGAGCATGGAAAATTTGGTGCTCGTGGGAGGTTGTGCAAGTTTTAGATGACTGTACTGAGTAGTATGTGGCAAGTGTGTGCCATATATTTAGTGCTTAATCTTAGTTTTGTCGTTGAAGTTTCCTCTAAAGATCTCTCGTGGCTTTCTATTTGATTTTACTTTCCTCGTATGAGGGCTGTGTATACCTACAAGTTATGCCAGCAGGTGGCAGTGTTGCTCTCAAACCTCAATCTGCTTTGTTTGTGTATAAAACAAGGAATGTTCTTCTCTCACAGGCCTAGCACTGCAGCCAAAACACCCTGTGCTCTGTTGTGTTATATTGGAACTGTAATCTGCAGGTAATGTTTTGGTTTGGTTCAGAAATGTTCTGAATTTTATCTGCAGTTGGGAGTTCAGTCAGTTCAGCCAATTTAGTGTGTGTGTGTGTGTGTGTGTGTGTGTTTGTGTGTGTGTGTGTCCTAGCATCAGTGCCAAGGTTATCATATTCTTCCCAGGAAAAGTTTCACATTCTTGTCCTTTCTTAGACTTGTTAGAATATGGGGAAGAAGTGTAGCCTTGGGGTAATATTTGCTTCCTCGTGGAGCAGAAATATGTGATGTGCAATTCGTATAATTCACATGTGATTACAGCTATCACTACACCCAGATGAGGAAATCTGAACATCTACCATTCCATAATAACTGAACAAAATCCATCTGCTTATGAGGATCATTTGATAGGATCAAAAGGTCCAGAACAGCTACTTAATGGGCCGTGGAGTGAGAGGTTGTTTTCTCCTCTCCTTGTGCCAAAGTCAGGAAGAAACTTCCAACCAGGATATGAAATCCTTGAACTCCCTGAAAATATAATTTGTGACATTTTAGGGCAACCTCTAAAATAATGGCAGTGTGCTATTTTTCCGCTCTTTATTTTTCTGTATCTCCACGAGCATCGATCATTTGTTGAATTAGGCAGTTATTTAGTGTGATTCATGCATGACATCAATTAAGCACTAATTCATTTCAATAATAAAGGCTTATTCATGTGTTTGCACTGAAGTGGATTGTTAAAAGCTAGATCAGTGTTTTTACAAATGTCATACATGACCATAGATTAGTGGCTTGACTTTTATTTCAGGATTTACACACAGATGAAAACTCAACCGCTTGATAAAGTTCTGTTTGTCTTTTTTGACTAGTTCATACTGTTTTCCCCAGAGTGCGACCACAAGAACAGTATGTTTGATGTCGTGAATTTATCTACTTTCTGACGTGTTTTCTTGCTTGTCTTTCAGAGAATTTCTGCACCGTACATCGACTTTCTCACACTGTCTTTGTCCTCCAGTCATCTGTGTCATGTGATCAATCTCATGACACAGATGAAGTGACCTTGCCGCTGATCTGTAGCCATTACATGGACATAGAAAGCCTCATTACCATTACCCTTTTACCTGCAGACAATGTCACGTTATTCTGGTATCATAAACACCTGTGAAGCAGCAACACACCAGGCATGTCACAGCTCTGCTTCCTCACCCGTTTCTCCTCCATCGTGACCGCTAAGCGTACTGTACCTGCAAATGTTCCAACTGCTTTTATCGCTGCTGACCTTGCACTTGTGCCTCATGGTACACAATGTGTATGTGTTTGTCTGCTCTTACATTGACAGACAGGTGCATGGCTGCCCAGGTGATGAATTATGGGATGGATAGCGTCTCTCCCATGCTGAGGAATGTAGGGAGGAGGAGTGCAGCAGGCGGCCAGGGCATGCTGTGACAACCTCCCTCACCAAGCCAAACTCTTTAACTCTCCTCAGTTCTGTTTTTACTCTCATTTAATTCTGTTTTTCACTTCCTTGCTTCCTCCGTTGCCCTCTGTTCACCCCTCTCCCTTAACTAATCTTTGCTACTCCCTTCTTCTCACTTCCTTCCTTCCTTTCTCCCTCATCTGGTACCTTCTCCTATTTCATCCCTCTTTACACTTCATAATATTTCGTTTTGGCCCGTTTCTGTTCCTCTAAGCAGTATCCATGGAGATGGTGATTTATAAATGTCTGGACATGAGTCTGGTATTTCTCATCTCCTGTCTTCCATCTTGCTGAAGGCTTCCTTCAGTCATAAACCAGCTAGAACATGGCCTCCCATCTTTCAAACATACTTGGCTACCCTCTGCTCTTTGCAAAGGGCGCCAGCCCCTGAAAGTATGCAGGACCAGCTCTGAAATCCAAACTAACCTGACTTCTAATTGGATTATGAATTCACTGGCAATTAGACAGCCTAGTATTTTCCCTTTGTACCATTACTGCTGTTAAATGGAGCATGAAGTTTGAACCTTAATATGTTTGCGCACCAAGTGCACATTTATCTCCCAAACAAGAGAAGTCAAGTCAAACAAAAACTTGGAGCTACACGTCTTCAATTTTCTGCTCTTGACCTCCTTTAATTCTCTCTACATGTTTCTCTTTCTCCTCAGCTCTTCTTTGTTTAGCCAGCCTGTGTGTGCAGAGAGTGATGGCATGTCTTTGCATGCAGCCCTTCCCCTACAGGAATGCAGAGCAATGGCGAGATGAAGCGAGGGAGAAAATGTGTGAACAGGCAAAAAAGAATAGAAGACAATCAAGGTAGAAAGAATTAGGTCGGAGATGAACTAATGGCCATGAACAATAGATATCTGTTCTAAATTTCAAAGACTTGGTACCTGTTTTTGACATGGTAAAATGCCATACATTTCTAAGTCATGAAGATGGAATAGCAGTGACAGCGCACCTATTTATACATGCCTGAAGTGTCCTATACAAAGAAGGTGTCAATGGATGTTTCTTTGGTACTTTACAAAACTAAAAATGCTGATTCTGCCCAGGATTTTTCAGCACATGTACAGGCAAGCACTGCAAAAACTGTAAAACCTTCTAAAAATGGAAGGATATGCAAATAAGTTTCTTTGCCAAAAAGTCATATTATCTCTAACTTGATAGATATTAAAATTGTAATATGAGTCACCATTTTACCCACAATAGTTTTTTTTCTCTCCCACTTTTAGAAAAAGTATAAAAATTGCAACAACTTTGGCTGAAGTCTGTACTAAACAAGTATATCCCGTTCTAAATGGAGACTTGTCGGTCAGGTCATCTGCGTGACACCACATTTCTTCAATGACAGTGGTATCCTGTGACACATTTTACCTCTCATCATAAAATTTAATCTCCTGCTATTTGATTTTTGCACGTGGCTGTAAAATGATTTCAAGAATCTGTTCAGCCCTAGTTTTCGCAGATTTCTTGACATCTATCAATACTTTCACTAATCGCTTTTTGTCTTTAGGAGCAGAGTGGTCACCACATGATGTGTTTCAGTTATATTCACATTTTTCAAAGTATGGCTTTTTTTTTTTTTTTTTAATTAATATAAATCGCTGCTTCATCAATGAGTATCCAGTTGGAATTGTATGCAGGTCACTGGGTTCAGTATGCAGAGTGTCTCCTGGCCCTGCTGACCTTTATCCTGGCCTATAGAAAACCCCCAGGCACTAAAGACCCTTCAGTCTGCGCTGTTTTCACTGCCTAAGACCTTACCTAAACACACTACAGAATCCCACACACCCGCAACACGATGGATTGCAGTTGAAGGTCTTGCAGAGCCACTTGGAACTGCTCTGACTTCTGCTTATTCGTTTTGTGTTTTACACGGTTGGGCAACTGACCTGTCTGTCATTTTGATCTATGCTACGATTGGCTGGAGAACCGCTTTAGCCGGGGCTGGGATTGAGTTGTTGCCAGGCCCCAAGGCGCATCTGCTGTGGCTGTGAGTCATCTACTGCTGGCCTGGGATCAGTGTTTTCTTTGTCTCAAATAGGTGGAATGTCCACTGACTTTCAGATCCAACCTGTTGGGCCAGCCATCCGTCTCACTTAAGAGGAACAACTCCCCCCACCCAACATGCTTTGTCCAGAATTTCCTACTCTTTTGGACAAGTTTCATCTTTTTTCATTCAAGCTTTGCTTTCCAGTGTCTCTGTCCACTACTAAGCAGACACCGATTTGTACTCATCACGTTTCTGTCAAGACCCGCATGTTATGACGTCAATGTTTTGATGATTAGAATTATTCAAATATTTTTCTCACTGCTGTTTTTGTTTGCCCAGTTTTATCTGCTGGTCTGATCAGTCACTGCTTTGCTTACTTTGCTTATTGTCACTTTTCAATCATCAGATTAAGGCTCAACACATTTATCAGTCACAATGGACTGACGTCAGAGTGTTTCCATAAACTCCCTTTTATCTTCGCCTCCCTTTTTTATAAAGAGTGATGTATTTTCTAATTAAATCTAGACTTTTCCTGTTTTTGTCTTGAGGCTGGTTTTCATTGGTCGAGGTTATCACACGTGAAGCAGCTGCTAAGTACTGATTGAACTTTCAACCACCACAACTTTTGATTGTGTGATTTTTGTGGTTAAATAACCTTATTTCTTAGATTTTCTCATGTACATTTTAAGGTTTTTATGAAATCCGAAGAATTCCTCACCCACCTCACAAATAAATGCTGTGGTTTATTAAAGGTTGCACATGCATGTTACTATGAGCGAATGTGCTTGTAAAAAGGGCTGCCAGTCAAAAAGCTACCTATCGGGGCTCAGTCACAGCAGTTGACACATAACTGATGCCATGTCTTGTCTTGGCGGAAGAAAAGAGAGGTGGCTGTGACGGTAGCAGAGAAGAATGAGTAAACCTCTGTCTGCCAGACAATGGAATGCAACCAATGGTTTCCATCCACGTCAAATGTTGCGCAAGACCTCATTTGATGGGTCAAACATATGTGGATCAACGGCACCTTTTCAGTCTCCACCTGCTCTGTTGGCGAGCAGCTCACATGATGTGAAAACCTGCAGGTTATGGGACATATTGGCTGTTAAACCAAGGGAAAAGGGGCACTTTAAGCTAAAAGCCACCTGTTCATTAACCTAAGCCTGATTCATTAGAGCACTTTGTCTAACTGAGCAGTGAATATAGCAGCCCAGGCCTGAGCCAAGCCTCAGTGATCCTCAATGGATGTCTTCTATTTTCAGAGACAGCACGGGTCCAGTAGTTTGAAGCAAATTAATGGAAAGTTCGCTGAGCATGGGATTTCCATTACAGCGACAAGATACTTTCTCTGGGGTGGTCACAAGTGGTGAAGGAGTGCTACATAATGTCACATGTAACTTTAATCTGTATATGTTTGATATATTGAACAACAGTGGGAAATGATCCATGAGATGTTAAGTTCAACATTTTTCTACAGCATGCTTCAAGAGTAGCACCTTCAGTTGTTTTAGTAGAACCATCACACATGAACCATCATAAACAATTGGGAAGTGCTTTTGTTTTAGTGAGTTTGGTCTATAAAACAAAACGATAAAAAAAAAAAGAAATTTGGATTCTCAACATGCCACGCCTTACAGAAAAGTTTGTGAGTGAGCCTTTGGCATGGTGGCAGTTGGTCTGACAAAGTTTAACACAGTAAGGCACTTAAAAGTGTGTGTGATTTAACCATTAACTAAAATTTCAATGGCAAATTTAGAAGGGGTATTAAAACAGGTTGTGAGACTCACCATTTTAAGATGTACAATCATGTTTTAAAATGCTCTATGAAATCCATGTTTATTTGAAATGATAGCGTTCATCTGTAAATATGTGAGCAGACAGACCAGGGAGGGAATATACAGACTTAGAAACAGGTGTGAGGTTTGGTGTTATACACTGACAGCAGTTAGTTTTATAGTTTTCCACTGTGGTATGGTTGTGTACATATTAGTGGCACATTGGCTCTTTACTGGGCTTTGCGAAGAACCATGGAACTTACTATTACATTATGACTTTCATGAGTAAAGCATACTAAGATTTTAATTTATGCACTTCCTTTCTTCCAGTAACTTAGCAATAATCACAATGTTATTGAGGAAAACCTTCAAATTAATGGCTTACTAGCTATGGAATACTTGCATGCATTATAATGTGTTAATAAGTAATGAGTGTGGTACAAAGGAAGTAGTTAACAGTGACTATATATACACCTTTTTTTTTTTTTTTAAAACACTCATCCAGCTGTTGAAAGCACTGTATTATAATTTCAGAACCCTGTCGCTGTAAGGTATCCATACTACGGTGGAAAGCTAACACTTTTAACTGTTGCCTCTGTTAAAAACCAAACCCCACACCTGTTTATAGGTCTATATACCCCTCCCCAGCTCGATCTGTCTCCTCACACAGTTACTGATGAATACTCATTTGTACATTCCAGCGCACACATAAACGGCACACACACACTAGCTGACAGACCAACACCGCATGTTTCCCCTCCCCTCACTGTTTTCACACTGTTCTATGTGCACTGAGTTATATTTAGAACCAGAGGAAAAGTCGGCGGCCTGTTCTGGTCTCACTCCCCTCTTCATGCCCCTCAGGAGGCCTCTGGATCACTCAGCTCCACCCAGTCTGGTTCATTCTGTTCTAGGTGATGCAGCCCCACCTTCCCACCCCCACTGTGGTGAGCAGGATGAGGGTGCAGAGAGGCGCCAGCTAGACCCCTGTCCCCTCTTGATTCTTTAAGATGTTTCTTTATATCACATGCTGGCTTTAAAGTATAAACAAACATGCATACCAAGAGGGTCTGCGTGTGTGCAGTAAACATGCCTGCAGACACTACACACACCATCGGACATACCAATCACTCACTCCCATACATGCAGCCTCTCTATCTCTTTCATCTGCCCTCTTTCAACTGCTTGCACATGCAGGACTTGTACAGGACATACGCCCATATACAGCACCTAGCATGAGAGATCCAGATAGATTTTCTTGTATTTGTCAAATACGCAGCTGGACTATGGCTCCATAAGTTTTGTCTGAAGAGCGTGAGAGGAAAAATAGACTTTTTGAAGGGAAGGCGAGACAATGAGAGGGAGAGGCGCATAAAAACAAACCAAAGATGGGAGGAGAAATGTGTGAAGAAGGCAGTAGGAGAGAGAATAAGAGAGGATGCTTGTTGAGAGGCAGTAATTAGAGGGAGGAAGGGTGAGGGAATGATGGTTTGTAACACTACTTGTAATCTTCTCATGAGCAGCTCAACTTTCAGCATTCAGTGTTCATTTCCTGTTGATCACTTGATGCTGAAGTATTATTGACACTGGTTCATTTTGACAGTTTAATTAGAAACTCTCTTGAACTCATGCTTGAAATTAGGCCCGTATGTGAAAAATGATTTTTTTTTTTTCGAAAACTGTTGTGCTTTAAAAGGGGGGGGGGGGGGGAATAAAAATATGTTGAGTAAAGCTTTGCCCCCTAGACATATCCACATACCTGCCTTTGGGTCTCAAACAGGCTTTGTTTGATTCTCTCACTGGTTCTTCAGCTTTTTCACGTTCAGACATGTCTGAATGCTGCCAGCCTGTCATACTCGCTGTCCAGGTGAAGTTCAGAAGTAACAGGAGGAATGTCGCCACACATTCCCAGTGTGCACTCTATAACTAACCTGGCAAAGTTTCTCACAATACAAAAAGTGTAGCACTGTGAAAATCCACGTGTTTTCAACCACACGTTATACCTTGGCAGTAATGCAGAGGTAATACCTGAAGCTTGGTTTTAGCAACTTCCTTGGGCTCAGTAATATAGGGCTTTAAAGAAGAACTTCATCCCCACTTTGAGCTTTTGTGCTATAAAGTCATCAAGAGGTAAACGAGGATTGAAGGGGTAGGTTTGGACACGAGTCACAAGTTGATCAGAGGCATTTCGCAGAGCAGATGATTACTAAGACACCGATGCAAAAACAATTAAACGAAAAAATAAAATCTGCTTAAATGCCATATTTAGAATATTTTCACTGTTTTTCCTGCTGAATCTGAAACCCCAACATATTTTTTAGTTCTGCTAATTTTTCTGCAACAAAAAAGAGAAACTCTACAGCCTGTATTGTGTAAATACATTATTTCAGATATTCAGACTTATTATATATACTTTATAACAGTGTAATGCTAACCTCTAGATCATTTTAAAACGGGATTATGTCTAGCCATTACACACAAAACTGTGTACTTTGATTTGGCTCATGACAATGAAGCCATGTGCTAAAACATATTTTACCATTTAATATCGGATCTTGGAAGCTGATGCAGTGTTGTAAGGAATGCATCACTAATCGTCCAGCTGTTTTTTTTTTTAATTTTTTGCCCATTCATTCATATCATCATGCTCCATGCTTGTGTAAACGTGTTCTTGTAAAACAGGTATATTTAATGTAGAAAACACCTTTTTATTCCTGTGCAGTCCGGTGTTACTAGCAGCCCACCTGTTGCTACATACAGACCACGTCCACATGGGCAGACTGTTACGTCAGTACAGCCCTCCCACTCAGCGCGCTGTCCCTCTTCTGATTGGACAAAAAAGGCAAAGCAGGCGGGGACTTTGCAAAGTCTTGACAAGTTTTTCTCTCGTGCAGCTACTCAGAGCTTCAGAGTAGTGGACCCCTGACGTGTACTGGACTTAACTGTTTGAATAGTCTCAGAGGGGAAGGATTTTGTCGTATTTTCTTAATGTTTTGAGCTATGGTTGGAGATTACTGCGCTTTCTCTGGAGATAAGACGGAAATGCACTCACAGAGAAACTCCAAAAACGGACTAAGTTGCAAAATGGTGCTACAAGCAGTCGGAAAAGTACTAAGGTAAACCTGTGTGCTTGTTTTAATTTGTCTCGGTGGATTATTGAATTAACCCCAGAGTCTGTTTTTTTGTCTTTAGTTAGAAAATGATTCAGCAGAGAAGAGCTTAATCTGTTTGTACTCAATTTCTTCTTTTATATCAGAGATTTAGCGACAGGTCGACGACCGGAAACACTAACAAAGCATAATTTTTAAGCTAACACTTGTAATGGGGTTTACATCTTTATAGACTCTAATGTTTTACTAGAATAAAACAGAAAAGAGAGTTCCCCTGACTTTTAATGTAAGGTTACATGAGAGGTACAATGTAGGGCTCGGACAGACCACAGTATATAGTAATTAACTTTAATAATACACAGCTTTCTTCTGCTTTATTACTGTATTTACTCAGCTGATATTACGTTTTTATTACAGACCAAGCTTGTACCTCGTATTAACTGCAACTTCACTGCTTTTATTACAGCGTTACAAGCGCTCAGTTGCTTTAAAACAGAGCTAATGTGTGAATACAAATCAAAAAGCAACATGCCTCCCATTTATCCAGTGTGTAAATGCTTAATACTCTGAAATACTTGAGCGTTGTCAGTGGTAGTTTAGTGAGACCCTCTGGTTCCTGGGTCACTGCCTTTCAGCAGCTGGAAATAGGGAACTGGACCCTGAACGCATCATTCCTGTTGCCTGCAGCGCTCAGCAGCAAGACTCAACAAGAGCAAGAGAAACGTGACACTGTCTCCTCATCTAGTGTCTAATGAATGATTAAGGACCCATTTTAACGTTTAACTGAGAAAAACGAAATGGGCACTTCTTTAAGAACACTCTTAAAAATTCCTCAGACTTTTGTTTAAGCAGAAGCAGATGGGTAAAAGTAGTTTACCTATTAAATCCTACCTCCAATATATGCAGGCTGGATTGTTAACTGAAAAGGGAAAGGATCAATCACACAGTTTGGGTCTAAAATTGCAAGTGCTCTCGACATGCATCTGGTTGTGTACGTGCTGCACTAAGTATTTTTGACCTAGTATTTGTCTTAAAGGCTTCTGGATTAGTTGTTATTGCTGTCATTTGTAGCATAGCCAATCAGATGCAATACCATAGGAATGCATGACCTAAATAGGAGTGTTAACACTGTGTTTGTATGCCAAACACCCAAACTACTGGTCATGATTAAACATCACAGAGAAATGGTTAAAGGTCAAGAAAAGTACCATGTCAGAGCTTCTGTTTAATGCAAGTCATAAGTTCATTTACATCTGTGGGTTTCTGCATCATGTGAAAAAGACATGCAGTCATTATGAGTGTGTTCCTCCGGGGCACAGACTGTCCTTTTCAGGCTTTGGTGAAGTTTCCCCTTACCTTTCAAGTATGAGGACAGGTATCTTTTGAAGCAGCAACCCAGAGGCAGAGAGCGAGAAGCCTATTGTTGTGAGTGAGGATGTGGTGAGGGTGCACCATGTCAGGATTTTTTCCAGATTGTGTGCAGGATGTAATTGAATGTTATTGTAGTGTGTGTTATGACTGTTGCAAGAACTGAGGCAGGTAGGGACAAGTTCTGCTGCACCTATATTACAGAGAACTTCATGGTCTTGCTTAAGAAATCTGCTAGTTACCAAAGAAGAGCACCTTCAGTTTATTTGCCTGGGAGGGACAGGAGGGGGATTTCACACATTTGTCATCTTGAGGCAAAACTGAACAAAAACACTTATCTAAGTTAATAAGGATGCATAGTTTGGAGTTTTATGAGGGTGCTGGGGGTGTAGTAGACCTGTTTATAGCTCCACTTATAACATGTTTCCTCCTCCAGTTGAGTGCTCTTGGCTTGGAAATCGGTATGAATGCTAGACTGACAAAGATAGCCGTTAGTGTTCCAGTCCAACAAGTGTTTATGTATGTATGGGTGTGTAATCTTCACTGTTCTCTCAGAAAACTCTGCTTTGTCTCCTTTTTAACTCCACTACCCCACACTGGGCTACTTTCTTTCTTTTACTTTCTGATTCAGATTCAGCAACCACTCTAATGGATTGATCACTGTAAAGAAATCTCATTCAGCTCTTCAAGCATATCCTCATTCACTCATATCGTGCCAAATCAAAATTAAAACGTACCTTCTTCCAACAGTGTTGCTTTAGCCAAGTGTTCTTATCTCTCTGCACCCCCTTTCCTGTCACATGTGTGTTGTGATGCTGATGAGGCTTCATTATAATACTGGCAGGGGGTCCTTACATACTCTACAGGCCTGAGTGCCACTGAATGGGATTTAGCACAGGATGATGAGGGGAAGTAGCCAGCACTGTGCTAGGATGGGGTCAGTAGCTAAATTGGAGTTGGGTGTGTGTGTATTTTAATGCGCACATACTTTGGCCTGTACCCTGGATACAATCCTCATTTACTGATTTACAGTGCTACTGACGCCCCTGGTGATGCTTACTGATTAAGTGGTGGCAGCTGGGCCGCCTTTGTTTTTGTCTCCCTCTTATCTTTTCACTCCAGAACTAAAACGAACTGAGTGTTTGTGTGTGCATGTTGGAGTCCACATAGAAATTTCAGGGGTGACAAAGTAGCTACGCCGTTGACTTCACCATTGCAAGGCTGAACTTCTGTTTTAGTTCATCCTTTACTTGGTCTCTTTTTAGCCCTGTAATGGCTGCTGTGGTTTAACTTTGCTGCACTCAGTCTGCCTGCTGTCCTCGGCCTGTGGTTTTTCGGAGAAAAAGCCATTTGAATGTATTCAATTTGGATACTAAAATAGATCAGGAGCCTTGGTTTGAAGAAATGCGATCCCCTCTGAGTGAAACTGCTTCTCTTAGAAAATGGTACAGCTCATAAAGCGAGTTTGCTTCTTATCAATAGCCGTTAGTGAGATTATCCCGTTGCTATTGATGTTTTATTGCTCTTTGAATTCTGAATTGCTGTGAAGCCTGCAATTAGATGATTTTTGTCCTCGTTTGATCCTTTTGTGACCTGATCAGATGATGTTTGAAGGTCAGGGTAGTTAGAAGAGATTGATTTCCCCCAAAGACTGGCAGAAGATGTGATTATTATCAGTGGGGTTTGTTATCTCTCATATCCTTATCATAGAGGCTCAGTTTGTTTTCCAGGAAAACAGTCCTACTGGGGCCAAATGATGACACGAGAAGCATATCTTTGTACTTTGGACCTGCTCTTGTTTCAGAGAAAGATGCTGCACTTGTATCTCACATCTTTTATGTAAATACACGTGAAAACAAAACCCCCCTGCCTCTGACATCACCGAATTTTACTGGAATATTATTGTCTTTTGCTTTTTATAATGTAATTATCCCCATTATGAACTCAGAGTCTTTTGTTGTTGTCACTGTATGGTGTTGCATGCACTTTTCACCCTCACAGATTGCATTAGCCACATTTGTGGGACAATAGTTATACTGCTTTGTGGTCTGAGGGCCAGTGAATGCAACAGCTGTACAGTTCAGGGCTTGACAGGAGCTTGGGGCTACAGTGGAAAATCATTACACATTTTGTTTTTAGACTAGTTTTATGCTATCACAATGCACCTATAAAAGCACAGAAGGAATTCTGGTTTCTAAGTCACGTGGAATCCATCCATTTTTTGTATGTGGATGTGATTACCAATTTTGGAAAAAGCAGTGTGGTCTTAATCTTGCCCTTTTGAGCCTTGTGTTGTGTTAAGTTCTTAGTAGCTAATTGTAGTATTTCATAGTGAGCACTTCAGCTAATTCCCTAGGATTGTTCAGTAATATGGCTCCAAAATAGTTCAGGATTAATTGAAATCAGGTTTTAGTAGTGACACCGCCTTGTTGTGTACCTGCCAGCGGACTACTCCTCCTCATCAGAAGTTTTAGATCCTAGTGTGTTCACCTACCACCAAGCAGCCGAGCAACGAAACACGTGCTAGTGTAAAAACAGACAGATATATGTCCAACACACTTGTATGAAGGCTGAACAGCACAGACAAGGACTTACTGATCACACACGTGCCTGCACAAACACACTCTGACCAGACAAGACTCGCTTCTTGTGGATTTTCTCAAAGTCTCGGGTGGGATCAGGCTCATGACGCAGCTGTCGTGACCAGCTGGGTCGGTTGTGAAAAGGGAGAGGGGCTCTACAGCCACGGTCAAAGAGTGTGCACGAGTGTCTTTAAGCACAGGTGTGAGTGTGTGCATGTTGGTATAGTGTTTGTGGATTGTAAGCAAGGTAGAGAGTGAATACGACGGGTGGAGGGGGAGATAGTGTTGCTGGGAAAAGTGAAAGGCTCCAGAGAATGGCTAACAGACGGAGTTGAACAGCTGTCAGGTCAGTCACTCTGCAGCACTGACCTCCATGGCACCCAACTATACAGCCCCATTTCCTTCAAGGTTTTACAGCAGATAAACACCAGCAGGATTGTCTTCCTGCTTCTCGCCTCCACTTGAGCTTCAAAAGACATCCAATTTGCATGCATGAGTAGACTTAGGTGACTTGTGTTGTTTAGATCATGAGCCTATATTACAGACTGGTCCCTGTTGGTGCCAGACAGACTGGTTTTCAGACATGTGCCTCAGTCCCCCTCTGCTTTCGCCTTCTGCCCTGATCTGTCGCTGATCTGGTGAGGAGAAAGAGGCATCCACTGCCTTTTATGGCCAAGACTTGCCTGGAAGAACTTTACCAAGAACAGACAAAGCAGTGTGTGTGTTGTAGCGCAGACGGGCTATGTACGTACGAGGGGAGGAGTGCTGGCATAGAGGAAGTTTTCTTTATCCTAAAATAAACTAATGGCTCCAGAATTTCACCTCCCCATACCACACAAATGTTCTCAAGAAGAGGAGGAGGTGTATTTCTATGGAAAATGAAGTAACATAGGCAGGAAATAGCTTTGTGAGCCTTTTTTTGGGTTGGTGGGTGGAGGGGGGGTGATTTCTCAGGATCTGTACAGGTTTCTGAGAAGCTTAGCAGATCCTTTGAAATGTTGTGCGAGCTCATGGTATATCTGTACAGGAAGCTTTTTCATCGGGAAAAGCTCTTTCACATGACAGAACATGTAAAACCATTCCAACCACATGAAGCTGTCTGTGTAATTATTAACAAAAAAAAGTTTAAGTTCAGAGAAGGAAGAAGACAGATAAGGAGGGGAAAAAATACTGAAATGGCTCATAAATTTGGAAAAGAGTCATGTAATTAAAAGTGGTCACAATGGAGACCAGTCAAAGGATTTTTCCCCTTCCCATTCCATAGTTTTCAGCCACGAGATGAGTACAAGTTGTGTTACAGTGTAATAAATGTTGTGTAAAGTATGTTTCTTGCAATTAGACACTGAAATGAGCAAAATAAACAGAATCTGATGTGAAAGTGTTTAAAAAGATATATTAAGATATCATGCAAGGGCCCATTCTTGATACCCAGGGCTGAGAAGAGAAGCAGAGCAACAGGAGAAAACGGGTGAAACAGAAAGTGGCTGGTCATTAATAATTAGCCAACAGTGCAATCTGTGGTGTCCTTGGTTTTAAAATGAGGCCAAAAACAAGCCTAAGCACTGCCTGATTGTAAGAGCCAAATGTCTCAATGAAACATTACCCAGCAGCCCATGGGGAATCTTACCGGTACTGTACGTGTCATGATTTTTGTAAGCGTGTTTGAAGTTGTAGTGTAATGTTTTAGTCAGGGGGCCTAAGGGGAGTTCACAGGTAACCGTTTCTCATAACCGATAAATCAGATGAGACCAAGCAGACACTAACAGTAACAAAGTAAGAAGCTACAGACCGAGATCTCAAGGCACAGTGTGTGCATCCATGTGTTGACATGCCGCCCCCCCCCCCCGTTTGCTGAGGTGGAAAGCAGGGCAGTGCTTCCTGGAGAGGGGAATTAAACTGCAAAAGGGTTTTTGAACACTGTGATCTGGCCAGAGAGGCCTCGTGCTCCCCAGTCCTGTCATGTTTTGTAAGTGTTTCTTAGTTCCCATGGATATCAGCCAGGCCTGTGTCAATCTACCACCTCCTCTTATTCCTTTTTCTTCCTCTCCACTTGCTTTCCCTTTGTTTTGTCTCCCTTCTCCATGAATTGATTACAAATATTCGTGTCTGTATATGGACTGTAAATGTAATGCCTTTTCCTTCCTCCAACCTTCCAGTCTTTTCTTTTTCTCTTCACTGAAGCATAAGTGAGAAGGGTTTTGACTGCTGCTGGAAAATATTGTTTATGATTGTTGCTGTTAAAGCTCTGAGAGCTGGTGCTGGCGTCTTGCAGGAATGGTAGATCTGGGAGTGTGACTGGGAAGGAAAGGGGGAAATTGGAGCCAAGAGCACATGGCTGGATCATTGTGTTTAGATGGTGGGTGTGGAGAACAGAGGAACAAGAGCTGGAGATATAGAGGAGAGTGTTGGAACAGCGGAAATGAGGGTCAACAAAAGCATAATAAATTCCGGGAGCAAACTGAAACTCCCTTGTCCTTAAACAAACCCAAACAGCAACAGCAGAGCCAAGAAGGAGAGGGATAAAGATGCAGAGAAATGTCTGGAATGGAAGCAGAATTAGTACAAGACAAAAAGCATACTGATCCAACTGTGCATTCACAGGTTTGTAATTGTCCCAAATAAAGACGTGTGAATCTACTTAACTCGGACTATTTCAGAGAAGCCAATTCTATTAGTCTGCCATTTTTGATGTGATCACTCAAGGTCATCTCTTCCAGACAACAGTGTCTCTTTATTGGTTGCACTTGTGTATGAAGCCTTTCAACCTTTGACCCCAGATTGCACTGCCTCTGCTGATACAGACAGAGATGGGGGGCTGGGGAGGAGGGTCCTGGAAGTGCAGGAAGAGTGTGATATGACATCCCTGTGCTAAAACTAGCAGTGGAAGTACAAGGCGCTGGGGACGGCTGTCTGCATGGCTGGAGAGCTAAGATTAGGTCAGAGGTCAGAGCCGGGGGTCAGGTACAGAAACAGAGGACTCCTTGTTCTGGCTGTTCTGGGAATTCAGTGTCATAAAATTAACTGAAGGTTCCTATTTCTTAACTTTCTCTGTGGCTCAGGTTATCTGATTAAAAGATTTACATTAAAGTTTAATGCATACCACATAACCCGCACTGACATGTGGAATTTTTCTTCAGAACTAACTTGTACTGATTCATTATCTGCATTCAGCACTGGCACGACATTCGGCCATTACTCTCTGTATATCAGACTGGATGACGTATGTTTCTGCTGGGCTGTCATATCAACCTGTCAAGGCAGTGCACGTGTAATCACTCTTGTAGAAGTCATCACTGAGTCCGAGGTAGAAGATGAGATCTTTAAGAATTGCCGCAATGGAATAGAGCGTTTAAAATGTTGAAGTTCTTACAATGCAATAAAACTACCATCCATACTGATGTAAGAATTTGACATTTGGATATCATGTTTTTAATTAAAAATAGTGAAAAAGCACAGTGTGAGTAAGTTTACTGGGTTACAAGTACAATATGTTTGTCTCTAAGATGCACTGGGGTAGAACTACAGGGTATCTCAATCAAACACTGTACTTGAATAAAAGAAATATTCCACCTCTGGTCTCAGTAGTGATTTGGATTTATATCGCTCATGTGCCCTCTTCCCCATAAAAATAAAACGTTGACTTCCTTGACATTTTATTGCACCAATTAACTTGTATTTCCTGGATTCCTTCAATGTTGCAGGAAGTCGAAGACGAAGCCAAATGGAAAGAAACCTCCGACAGAAGAGAAGAAGCAGTACCTGGAGCCGGAGTTCACAAAAATCCGTGTGGTGGACTTCGACCTCAAGGAGTTGGTGGTGCTGCCCAGAGAGATCGACCTCAACGAATGGCTAGCCAGCAACAGTGAGTGATTATAGTGGTGGTTAACTGTAAAATACATATGAGTCTGTGGAGTTGAAGGAAACGGTCAAATGGAATTCACTAATGCATGGATGAACATTGTGACACAGTTCCGTGGTTGTTAGTACGTGAAAGCTGCCTCTTATCTTATTTGTAACCTGAAATTCCTCTCGTTAAGCTCGGCATTTGCTCAAGTGTACTTAAAGTTGTCCTCAGGGCCTCAGAATTGTTGGTGTACACCAGTATGTACATGACATTAGAACATGACAAGATGTTCACATTGCAGGCGATACAGCTCTTGAGTCGTGAAGTTCCTAACGTGTTCCAGGCCTGGCACTGCACTGTCGGAGCCTTTTCCTAATAACACCACACACTGCTTCTTTAAACAACATCATTTACTGCTGGCTTCTGTCTCCATGCTACCCAGCACAGCAGCGAATTTTTAAGTCTTACGGAAATTTATGGTCGCCATTACGAGCATCATTTCTGGATTTGTGTAAACTCACTGCGGCCTGGCAGCTTGATTGATCCTCATGAGGCTTTTTATTTTGTCTCTGGGTTTGTTTTAGTTCTGTATCCTATGCTCAGCAATCAGTTGAAAAACATTAAATCATTGCTCAAATATTTTGCATTGCTAAAACATTGTTATATAAAACAGATGGGTTGTGTTTTCACCTGCTAATGTGTTTTTCAGCATAAACTGGAGGTTGCATGAGATGGCTTGCGTTACCTTGTATTGACACTAATTCGGATAATACTTCAACACAATAGTGCTGAGTATTGTTTTCATTACATCCAAGCATAAACCAACGGTAATTCACTCAGTGTTTTCCACGTTAAGGAGGCAGGAAGTGAAGAGACAAAAACAAAGACATTGGAGGAGGAACAGATGAGAGAAATGACAGCACAGTTAAACAGGATTGTGAGGTCAACATGACATTCAAAATCGTGGTCAAAAGACATTTTAAAGGGTTTCTTATGGTGTTCAGGCTCCCCAAAGCTTTGCACATAAGTTTAGTTTGGAATAAAATTAAGAAGTCAGTGGAAATAATAAAACATAAAGCAGCAACATTAAACTGGTCTTTTATTACTAACTTAGAGCTACTTGTTTATTCTACACTGAAGGATAAATGTTAAGTGTGTCACTGGTCCAGGATTGGTGCTGCTGTACGTGAACAAATCTCAAATATTTGCAATTGAATCCTCTGTATTTGCTCATTGCTTCGTTTTGTAGCTTTTCAGGCTTTGAGATCATTTCTCAGAGCAAAAATGCCTGTTTCATTTCTGACTTGAGCAACATGTGAAATGTGTGCCAGCACCGCAGCCACCTCCCATTTTTTCCTGCTGCTCATACGCTGATGAAGGCGGCGGTTACTTGATGGATTAGTTTGCACATGTGACTGTGACTGTCCCAGTGATGACGGTGGCGGATAGAAAGCAGTATGCAATACTGTAGGTGTATTGTCATCACCTTAAGGTGACATGACAGAAATAGCTCACTTTTATGTCCTGGAAGTATTTTCGTAAGTAACTCTGTGACAGTGAAGCTGCTTTTAGGATAGGATCAACATGAAATGACACGCTGTGAACTGTGTTCTTGTCTTTTCTGCAGCAACAACATTCTTCAACCTTATCAACCTGCAGTACAGCACCATCTCAGAGTTCTGCACTGGGGACACCTGTCAAGCCATGACGGCCTGCAACACGTAAGTTATCTCGCCCTCTTTTGGTTTATTCATCGCTCACCTGCTGAGGCTCATTGGTTTATTCATCAGACATCTACCATCCCATTGGTTAATTCATCAAGGGGAGGCTTGCAACCCTGAGGGCGTACTCATGTTCATTCTGATCTTTAAGTTTTCAAGTACAGTCCGTCTTAGAATGTGCAGTATGCAGCTTTAATGTGCGACAGTGAGCTGTACATTTACCTTAGAGCTGCAGTACACCCAGTGTGGCACCTTTGTGTCTCCAGGCCAGCTGTGTCTGTGCTGCAGTGCAGCAGATTTAACAGCTTAAACCTGTACACCAGTATTTGTGATGGTATTTATAGACCATAACTCTGGGGCTTTTTATTGAAGTCATAATATATGGTTGAGAAGATACAAGATGATGGGATGTGAAGAAACATTGGCAAAGTTTTTGCAACTAAAAAATGCTCTCAAATAGGATATAGAAGCACTATTTCCAAATAAGTCCTCCTGTAGCAAACCTGTAACACACAAGACTGATCAGTGGGTTTAGTAGTGACAGTGCAGATACTTGCATAAAGTCCAAAAACGTAGTTGGTAGAGGGAACATGCAGTGCAAACTGAGAAGTACAAATGATTCTATGGAAACCATCCCTGTAAACACTATGATGAAGCACAACTAACATTGTTTTTTTTTAAATTCTTTGAACAGTGACATGGATACATGGTAGTGTTTGTGTTATAGTTTGTATTTTTGTGTTATACCAGAGGGAAATGTCTTATCCAGCATTCAGAACCAGAGCTGGATAGCAGACATGTTTGGAGACAGGCATATGGAGCTCCACTTTAATCCTTCACAGCCCTATTCACACTGTCTGATGTCTGCTAACATCATTACATTCACCTCACACACTCCCAGATGGAGTGCTGTGATCGAACTGTTACCAAAGAGGTCGGCCTTGAAACTTTTGTTCCACCCTGACGTCACCGCTCCGACTCCATACAAAAGATGTTGTAGCTGCAGTTTTCTCCAAAGGTGGTAATTGCTACTGTTCAGTGTACAGTTGGAAACAG
This sequence comes from Ostorhinchus rueppellii, assembly GCA_030068375.1. NCBI lineage: Eukaryota > Metazoa > Chordata > Actinopteri > Kurtiformes > Apogonidae > Ostorhinchus > Ostorhinchus rueppellii. Next base: position 7,926,690 of record JAQQZY010000024.1, on the reverse strand, counting down.
CTTTGTGGTTTAAGTTTAACAATGTTCATAACATGGAGGCCATTTCATTCAGTGTTAACAGAGGGGAGGTGACTAACTGTGAGTATTTATCTAACTAGTTTGCCCTGCCAGGGCGGGGTGCGTCTTTATGTGTGAGCCCTTGTACTTGCACAGAGGCCTTCATTCCCCCTGTGTGTATACTGAAGGCTGGAAAAACCAGATTCCCCACACTTCTCCAAACTACAACAGTCACTGCAGAGCTTTTAACACATTATATTTAGCTGAGCTACACACACAAGACAAAAATCTGACAAACAGCTTGACTGTTGAAATGACACATTTGATTGATTTGCTGTGAGAAACAAGTTCGTCACGAGTTAACCTCTCAGTCAACAGTGGTTATTTCCACTACTGTCGCCGTAAGGTGCCATTAGTGCCCACACCCTCAGAAAAGAAAGAAGAAAACGTGCTTGGCCTGATTTATGTGAAGTGAACAGACGGCAGGAGAGATCAGCATGTTTTTGTTTGTGCAGCCTATTGAACTGTGGAAAACAGAGTTAATGTCTTCACGGAGAGAAAACCCAGAGCAAGACATTTCTCAGTTCACCTCACAGCCTCCCTGAAATGCATTTTAGTCTCACAGTAAAGACTGACTGGCACTATTAACACTGAAAGCCTCACCATATATGATCCCATCCTCCGCTGCTGCTCGCCGTCCAGCACCCCGCCCTTTCCTGCCCGTGCAGGTCCTGCCCCCTCCCTGTGGTAAAAACTGCCTGAGCCACAGTGGCAGCAGCGTCAGTGCCCCTGCCCTAAGGCACAGCTCAGCACTATTTTTGGAAGAAAATGTTTCCATGAGCTATGAGGGAAAAGAACCATTTGGTAGCTATTTAGACTCATTTTGTACGGGCGGGTAGATAGATGGGTGTGTATGTGTGGTAATGTTCTCGGTACATAAGCAGTGGTTGCTGATAGTCGGTTCCACTGGATGAGCTCATTAGGGTCAATAAGTAATGTCTAATCAAACCTTTTATGTTCTGTTAGTAGTTATTCATCAAATATATCTGTCAACTTAAAAAGCACTCCTTTTAAATGTCTTTTAATTATTCATGTACAGAATATACACTGTGTATGCACCAGGATGACATGATATTTTCACAAAATCTACATTATATATCCTAAAACTAGACAGTTGTTTCGAAGACCTTTCCCTTTAATGTCAAAATTGAAAGATTAGAGAGAAATTCTCATTATTTTTTTTCTCCAGTCTTTAATTTGGTTTGATTCCAATTTAGTTTTATGAGTGTGTAAGTATTTGTCAATTTGATGTTGAGGAAGTTCTTAGCTCCGATTTCATTTAGTTGGTCAGGTATGAGGATAGACTTTATTTATACAAGCTGAAAGGCGATAACGAATGAATATGACATCAGATATGTTTCACAAAAAGTCCCATATGATGCAAAGCAGGGGTGGACATTTTTCTTCTTTCAGTCAGATAATCATGCTGTTTTAAGTTGACAAGTCATGACGACGTCATTAAAACCTGCCCTCCACCCACACCAAAATAACACTAAAAAAAACTCAGTGGTGACGGAGTGGGTGAGCCATAAGTGTGACGTGTATTTTTCTTAACACAACAGTTGAACAACGCTATGAAGTCAGTCATAAATCTACCCCCACCTCAAACAAGTCAACTATGCTTAACATTTGGATTAATCAGTTGATCAATCATTCGTGCACACCCAAAAATTTTGTGTCCTCTTTAATTTGTTAAGTTTTTTCAATAAACAAAATAATTTTCTCAGTCTGGATTTTCATTATCGGCACTAAATACAGACAAGACCATCCGCATCAGTGAAAATAACGAGTAGAAGAAAGTGACTGATACCACTGGTCTACAAGTAAAATGCTTCCAGAATAAAAGTAGTTCAACTTTACCACATTTGGATCATTAATAAAGAAACA
>JAQQZY010000024.1:7865537-7878003 GCA_030068375.1 Ostorhinchus rueppellii | reverse complement strand
TAATAATACTATTTGAGCATTGAGACCTGATGTATCAAATATGATACAAAACTGAAACTCATAAGTGGAAACTGATATTTGAAAAGGGTTGTTCAGAAGGACCAATAAAGGCTCAAAGCTTCAAAGAATTGGAATTTTCTGTCAGTGATTTAATGGTTCAGGTTTTACAGGGTTAAAGGTTCTTCAAACTGCAGTAGATGGAGACCACATTAGGAAATATCCCAAACCCCCTGGATGGCTGTTGTCATCCTCTCCTCCTTTAAGTCTGTCTGAGGATTAATTAAAAGAAGAGCCGAGTGCCTCTTTTGCACATGCTCATTTCCCCTCCATCCATCTGTCTCTTCTGTCTCTACTGCATCTTAAAGTCTTTACTCTGCCATCGCTCAGCAATAGATGTGATGTAAAAATAATTAAAAAGCAGCATCTATAACAAAATTAAAAAAAAAAAAAACTAAAGAGAAGAACCTGAAACTAAGGGCATCAGACTGTACAAATATTTTACTTTAACTTTTGTTTTGATCTAAACAGTAGAAGGTGTTGTGGTCAATATTTAAGTTGGTATCACATATGAGTAACATCAATGAACTACTGTAGAAACGTTTTTAAGTAGCTGACACAGACTTCACCAGAGGATTACATTTACAATTAGCTTTTGGTTGTAGATGTTTCTATTTGTTAAGATGTGTTTTGTCAGTTTGGATGAAAATTATAATTTATAACAAACTTTGTAACATTTGTCAACTAAAAAGAATAATAATTAATTATGGCTGTTTTATTTCACTTTATCTGCTTTTTCTATCAGTTGATGCATTTTGAGGAGTTGTGTGTGTGTGTGTGTGGGGGGGGACTAGGATTAGATGATAGCAAATAGCCAGCATTTCAGCGCCAGTATCCTTGAAACTGAACATTTTTATTAATGAACTGGCTTGTAGGAGTCCTCCGTGTGTCTTGCATTACATTAATACTAAATCACAGGCTGCTCTTAATGATATTTTCATTACAACCAAATCACTTAGCAAGTATTAGTCTGTTATTAACATTATGAACTAATGAGACGGTGTGCACACAACAGCAGCAGGAGTAGTGCATGTTAGTAGAGAACATGATGTAACTCATACCAGATACAGCAGCAGCAAATGACAGAACCAGTTCAGCTCTTTAGTCTGTGTTTTTTATGTACCATATTGGCCTCAGCTGCATCTCTTAAAATACTATACATAAGTTAGCTCAAAAAAGGCTCACCTGGCCCTAACTAAACAAGTAACTAAGGGCCTTCTACGTTTACATTTATGCATTTGGCAGACGCTTTTTTCCAATGCGACTTACAAAGGGAAGAACAGCAGCTAAGTTCTCTCTCTCTTTCACTCTCTCCATCTCAAAAATTAAAAGCATAATGAAAATACAATAAATAAATGGAAAAAAAATAGATTCAGGATATAAAATAGCTATAAAATTAACACACACACACACACACACAAAAACCTGCTATAACATTTACCAAACCAGTCAAAACCAATACCAAATACAGAGCAGAACAGTAGAATAAAATACTATAAAATATCCTTCCACTGGATAATACTGAAATGATTAATATGTTTCAGCTGTAACACATTCTTTAACCCTAACTGATTTCTGAAACAGTCATCAGTTGTCAAGAACGCATAAAGACTGGACTGTGTTTCAACGGAAAAAGGTCATGTTATCTGGTGAGTTCAGACTGATCCTGTACCAGAGTGATGGACATATCAGGGTGAAGACAGACAGACAGACAGACAGACAGACAGACAGACAGACAGACAGACAGACAGACAGACAGACAGACAGACAGATAGATAGATACTTTATTGATCCCAACAGGGAAATTCAGGAAATGATGCGTGACAATGAAGCAAAGAGGACAAGACAAAAAGACTGAGGTGAACACAGACATGACACCACAACTGTAACCCCTCCAAGGACCAGGGGCCAGTAAAGAGGGCCCCAAGGCTCTAACACTGAGCTTTTGATGTGCCATTAAGTTCACACTTGATTTCAGGTCAGGACAGCGTGAACTTCTTCTGAGCTAATGATGCATACAATACAATAAGTCCTCCCCAGACAGAACTGGTGTAACTTATGAAGTCAATATCCTGCTGAGAGATGAAGTAATATCTCACTTTCTATAGCCTTCAGTGTATTTTATTTCAGATAACATGGGACTGCTGCTCTGCTGGGCACATAATAGTGATGGTGTTATGAGTTTACCTGATATCTCCATCACTTGCTGCATCTCTGTCTGTGGGGCTGTAGAAAAACAACATACAAACAACATATCAAAACATTAGATAAGTAATACCACTCCCCCTGAGACAAACACTCCAGTCTTGTGAAATGACTCCACCTTTTTCTCATAATGATTAACAGAAAACAAACACAGACACTAACCCATATTCTCTTCCCTCACTATGACAATCATGTCGCTGCTCAGCAGCACAACTCAAACAATCCAACCTCTGCCCTACATGAACACATCTATCATTAGCTGTGATCTTATCCTTCCCAAAAATAACGCCACCCCACCTCCCTCTCCATTTTTCTTCCTGTAATTTGCTGATACGGAAATCAGCATCAACCCGTTTGGACTCTGACGTATTCAGTTCTCAGAGGATCTGATTCCTCGGGCTGAGATTAGTACGTCAACACGAGGTCTGCGGCTGTCGGGATGTTTGTTGCTTTTCATTGGTATCTCGTTCATCTGGTTAATGTCTCACAGTAAGTTGTGCTGTAAGTGTATATAGGCAGGGAGTTTGAGGAGAGAAAGATGGGTGATTCCTGCATTTATCTGTACAAACCAGCTTATTTAAATGTCTAAAGAAGTGGAAGAAAAGTGCAAACTTATCAAATATGCTGAAGATTTGACTTCGGTTTATTTGGTCTGAACTATAAAAGGGATGCATGCAAGGTCAGTCCAGCAAACTAAACAGACATTAGATCAAGAAAAGAGCTTAGTGGCTTCTTCCCCTTTATTTTTATCTGTATTGTATTGTATGTTTACCAAAGAAAAGTGACTATGTGGCTTTAAAAAGAGGTCGACACATGCAGCACGGGGCGTCAAGCCATGATCCTGACCAGAAGTTTTCCTACTAACAACAGGTGCAGAGCTAAAAAAAAAAAAAGAAGGCACCTACATATACTCTGATGTCAGAAGAACGTGACATGGATGTGTTTTTGTCTGTGTGGGGGGTCCAAACAAACAGATCAACAAGGGATTTGTGGTCTCTTATTGTGGAAGAGATAAAAACATTTTACTGCAATCCAGGCTCGGTATTTTTAGTCCTTTTGGCTCGTACTGACTTTTGTCCTGAAGAGTATATCTGAGATTGTTTGAAACTGTTTTCCACAACCTGACTGAAAATACACGGCAGTGCAAGATTATGGCTTTTTGTTTGGGAGCATTTTCTGCTTTACTTGCAGCACTTACCTTTCATCTCCCTCAGTGTCCAGGTTTGGCAGACTGTAAAACAAATAAAACACAAAACTCACTATTAATGTTTCAACAGTTTTACCAGTAAAACTTATCACGTGAAATCATTTATTTTAAACCTCCTTTAGGTCTTATTTTTAGCCCAACAAACACATTTTATGCACATTTCCATTCACATGCAAACCTCTGAGGCCAAATTCATTATGATCTGAGTGGTTGTTCTTGGCTTTGCACATGCTCAGTTGAAGTTGTGGAGTATTTTTAGGTTTGACAAGTTGACACCTCTCACAGTCGTCCTGAAAGACTCCGACACAGATCACGTCTGAGCACAAGCAGACAGTGAGGGCTGATTTACACCGGGTTACAGCAGAGGGAGCAGCTGTTTGGATGTTAACTACAGATCTGTATTTAAAAAGCTATGAAACTCTGCTACATGTACAGTATACACGAGTGAAAATTTAAAAAAGTATCAGAGAAATTTGAGAAAACACTAAAAATCTTATAACAGAGCACAAGATAATTATTAAATCCTTTATATTAAAAACAGAAAATGTAAAATTTAACTTTTTCCACAACATATGGGTTTAGTTAAAAAAGCCAGGAGTGATAATATACTTCTATATACTTAACCCTTTTAGCATCATACAGATATATTTATTAAAACGCCTGGTATTTTTTGCCTATTTTTGTCAATAATTGTGTCAAAAAATGCCCTACGTGTAAATAATTTACACCCTTTTTCCAGGAGAAGTAGAACTTTCAAAATCTGTCAAATATTTACCATTCTTATGTCATTAAATACCCAAAATTGTGTGTTATAAGAAGAAAAGGACAAAAACAGAATTGAATTTTCTTCAACTTTCTTTTTATAAATTCTTGAAAAGTGCAGATTGAACATTTGTGAGTTTGCAAAAATCTAAATTAAACTATTTTACAACAAGTCAGACAGTTTGACATTTCTGGAGCTTTCTGAGGCCATGTTAAAGCTGTTCTATTTCAAGTTCTTTTAGTTGGGTATATTATATCGGGTAAAAATCACCCGGCGATAGTGATGGTGTTACTTTTTATAGCAAAAGTGTTCTACGGTGAAACCTGTTTACATTAGTGGTGTGAAGGGAAGTCGAAATATAAGAATATCATTGCTCAGTACTGCTGTGTATATAAGAATGATCTTCTTGAATCTTGAATTTTGACACCGCAGCAATAACAAACCACACTGACCAAAGAATAACGAGAGGAAAAAGGTACACCACACTATACCAACGTTTCCAAAAACATTAGTACAGAAAGTATAACACTGAAAATGTGCAACAGTGAAAATGAGGCGGCTATGGCTCAGGTGGTAGAGCGGGTCATCCAGTAACTGAAGGGTTGGTGGTTTGAATCCCGCTCTCTCCGGGTCAGCCCTCCTTGCGTCCAGTGCTACTCACGCTGGTGTATGAATGTTTGGTGGTGGTTGGAGGGGCCATAGGCGCAAAATGGCAGCCATGCTTCCAGGGCAGCTGTGGTTACAAATGTAGCTTACCACCACCAGAGGGAGAATGACTAATGGATCAATAATGTAAAGCGCTATAAGAATCTAATCCATTATTATTATTATATGTGGAACTTTCACTCCACTAGTTAATGACCAAACTAAAAATGGGATGGAAAAACTGATCTAGTTTTTGTGTCATGTGTCGGTGTGAAATTAAAACATAAAAATCCAGAGATCTATAAAATGGCAACCTACTGAGGCAGTTATGGCAGCGTGTCCAAAACATGAATGAATGAGTGAAAGCCTAGTTTATTTTTGGTTTATACATCAATCACTGCACTCAGTACAATAACCATAATAAACACAAAAACCAAAAAAAGGAACATGCCAGAAGCAGAAGCTTATTTTTTTGGCTATCCTTTTCACCCGACACACTACTTACATCAAACTAAATGTGTACATCATCAAAGATATGCATTATACAAAAAGAATCCACAACAACAAAACACATCTACCATCTCCACTTAATATTCCTTAATCTTATACTTAAGACATTTCTTAAACTTTGTCAAATAAGTGAACAACTTCAATTCATCATCATGTATAAGTGTCGAGTCCACACTAATACAAAAACAGTAAAATAAATCTAAAACAACGAGCGCAGATATGGATGCTGTTCTTATAGGGAACAGGAGAGTTGTTTCTTTTTAACTGTTGCACCAGATGAGGAACAAAAGAATAGATCTCCATGAGCAGGTGACTAGTAAAAGCTACTACAGCCAAATATGATCTAAATCCAATCTAAAGTGCAGATGAAAAGCCATATGTTTAAACCAGGCTCCATGAATGTAACAGAACACAATACACCTTTAACCCTAAACAAAGACTATTATGTCAACTACATGCCAGGCAAAATGCAGGCAGATATCAGTAATGTAGGGCTGAAACAGTGAGGCTGGTGTTTGTGTGAATCCAACCACACTAAGGAACCAACCAAACAACACCACTGTTTTAGCCCTGAGGTCAGCAGGACTTCAGTCAGACAGAGAACACACCTGCGGTTGCGGTAGCCTCTCAGGGGTATTCAGATCTAATCCTCGAGGGCCTGCATCCTGCATGTTTTAGATACGTCCCTCTTCCACCCGGAAGCCTTTATATCGTTATCAGGCTTCTGCAGAGCTTCATGATGAGCTGATCATTAATTGGACCAGTTGTGTTGGAAGAGGGACATTTCTAAAACAGGGGTGTCAAATATACAGCCTGGGGGCTGCATATTTGACACTGAAAGGTCCAATGCAGCCCACGGGATGAATTTGGGAATTAACTGATTTTAGTTCAGGAGCCAGATACACACCAATGTGATCTCAAGTAAAAGTTACTACATTTGAACACTATTCTGCCTGTTATCGAAATGTTTATGTAACATTGTGTGCAACACATGTATAAATGAAATTGAAGCATAATTTTGTTAAAATTGCACTTATTTTTCTCACATAGTAAGTTTTTTTTCAGGTTATTCATTTTTTTGAGAACGGATAGTTAGTAAAGGTTAATATATTTTTATTGCAATAAAAAAAAGAGGAAAAGTTGTCATTTATAAGCTATTATGCTGTTATTTCACTGATCTGGCCCACCTGACATCAAATTTGACTAAATGTGGCCCCTGAACTGAAATAAATTTGACATCCCTGATCTAAAACATGCGGGATACTGGACCCCGAGGACCGGATTGAGCTGGACCACACCCTTAAGAGGTGTGGCCAAAGAAGAGATGACCCACTGTCAGGAACTCAACAGGACAGACACACTGCAAAAAATGTCCCTCTAAAAACAAGTTTAAAAAAATGAATACAAGATATTTTTGTTTCAATTAAGCCAAAAATCTGCCAATGGAACAAGTAAAAATTATCTTGGTAAGATTTCACGAAATAAGATTGTGAAGATCTGTTCTATTGTCAAAAAAGAAGCTCTTATATCTCACTGAAAAGTTACTCTTTAGGTGATTACGTCTTATTTTAAGTGTGATGAGATATTTTGACCAGAAATGAGAAAAATACCCTTGGTAAGATTTTGCTTATTTTCCAGTGAATAATATCGACACCTTCTTAAAATAATCGCCTAAGTCATTTTTTCACACACAAACACAAAATACAAAAAAACGGAACCATTTGTTGAATATATTATATTTACGTGAGAACGTGAGAGAATTAAATGACTTAGGCAAATTTTTGAACATGCCAAAATGACTTGGGTAATTATTTTAAGAGGGTGACGATATGGAGATTATTTTATTTCACCACTGAAATACCATGTAAGCCACTGTGCGTTCCAATGCCAATCCGCTAAACTAATCATAGGAACATACACTATTTATCAAACTTTTTTTTTTTGAGTGACGTTCATTTTTCTACATCTGTGGTTTTATTATTTTTAATTTTATTAAACTAAGACTGGGTGTTTCCAAATTATTTTAACAACCGTACATTTTTTAAAAATCCCATATTGCATTAAAAGTAGTGCACTGATTATGCAACAATTTAGAGCTGCATAACATGTATTTAGATCCTTTTATCCAGATAATCTGTCTTTTATAGGATCTTCAAGACTCTATTTTTACAGTTAAAAAATCAAATAGAATTGCAGAAGAAATCAAATAATAAAAATGATCAAATAACAACAGATGAATGAAAAAAAAAACATCTATTGACCTTGAAAGAGCAATAACTCAAGTACTAACAACACACTGTGAATGACTGCTTTAGTAAATTATTTCATCAACATTGATCACTTACTGGCACTTGAAAGACACTTAAGTCTGAATGCATGGTTTTCAATTTAGCCTGACACTGGTTTCTCATGTAATTCAGCTGTTGTCACTTTCAAGGTCACAATCAACAGTAATTCCCAGAAGAAACCATTTTGTATCAGCAGTGAACGACCATTCAGACGCTGAGGGCCTTCATCTAGTTTCCAGCTTTAATAAACTTCAACGCCCATCATTAAAACTGTCGCTAATGATGACGGGTGGTAATGATGCATGTGCACAGTGATGGCCACGCCTGATAATGACAAAATACTTGAACTCCCATTGAAAGTACTCGACACATGGTCAATACTTTCTGCTCTTTGTGTGTTCGAGTTCATTATTTCAGCAGGTGTGTTCAGGGTCGGTCAGTTATTCGGCAGAGTTTACAGGCTCTGGACACCGTGTTGATCGCACAGTGAGGTTGAGATACAAATAGTCATGCACTTTAATACCAGAGGGACCAGATGAACCCTTGACTGTACCGTATTTGGAGTGGGAAAGTGGGCGTGGGAGAGGGGAGGAGGACAACAGGAGCCAGACTGAGCAGGTGGATGAGAACGGAAGGAAGAGACAGGCTGTGTATTTCCAAGAGATTGAACATATGTCATTGAATGTATCACTTTGACTTGTAATTCTACACAACTGCACACTCAAGCAAATTTCTGCTGCAAGAAGAAGGGGAGGGGGGTGTCTCTCAACCAAAGCAGGGTTCTCCGCAGATGATAGAACCTTAAGAATTTTTTTTTTCCTGAGTGTTTTTATTCCTCTTAAGGCATGAAAAAAAAAACAATGCGATTGACATTTTTTATGAAGCTGTATTTCATGGATTTTCAAAAAATTTCCACAAAGCTGGACACATGAAGTAATATCACACTGCATTTCATATTTGAAGCAAAGAGACATGTATTTACTGATATATTGTGTGAAAATTATGAAATACCTACACTTTAATACTGCTAACCTAATGTTTTCTCACAGGGTTTTCCCCAGACAATGGAACAACGGCGCTGCACCAGTATACTGCTAGCTCAGCGCCGCTATGATCATTATCAACTTTAGGGCGTTTTTTTTTTTTCTATTTTCCCCCGATAATTTTGCTAAAATCTACAGAAATCCATCGGGTTTGAAGGCACGCGCTATATTTTCCAGTGCCATGATGTTTTTCCTTTGAAATCTTGCGGAGTTGCGTCTATCGCGAGGTTTTAGCGCAAGACTTTCTTCCCATTGGTTGGATTTGATGTAATGCATTAAATCAAGAAACTCTTATTGGTCGTGATCTGACTGCACATAAACTCACTTCATGTTTACATCCAGACGACAAGAATCATGACAAAACGCCTGATGATCAGAGAACGATCTGTGCATTTTTTGTTGCATCCTTGGGGGTGACCACGGCCCGTGTAGCTGAGGAGGAGCGCCCGGGGGGTGGGGGTGGGGTGCCAGGATACTATAAATTTCTGGGGAGAAGCCTGCAAAGCATTAAGAAAATGCAGTTTGATTACATTAACCCTTTCATGCACACTGGTCACGCCAGTGGACAGTTATTCTACAGCTGTTCTCTTGTATATTCATGTTGTTTTAGTTGCCAACACAGTGGACACTTATGCATCATCCCATACACTGGCATTCATATCATTACTCTAACTTTGCTGTTCTTGATAAACCTGATCTGCACTAACATATTTAAGTGTAAATCAATTGTTAATTGTTATTAGACTGTAATTAAGGTTTTTCTTTAAACAAAAAGAAGGGATGTTTTTTGCATATTATCTGAGTGAATAATAACTAATATTATAGTGTGTTAAAATGTGAGAAAACATTAGATTAACAGCATTAAAATGGTTTTATTTAGTAGTCTTCATGCAGTATGTTAATAAATGTATGTTTCTTTGCTTCAAAAATGAACCACATGGTGTCCAGGTGAGTGGACATTTTTGGGTTAGGTTCCTAAAAAGAAAAAAAAAAAAAAAAGTCAATCACATTTTTTTTTCATGCCTAAAGAGGAATAAAACCACAAAGGAAAAACATCTTGATTAAGGTTCTCATAATTCATGAATGAAAGGGTTAAGTAACGTCATGTGAGCTCATGGGAGTTTTCACTATTATTACTCATGACAAATTCAATCTATTCAAGTAATGACTCCACTTACAGGTGACTGAATAAAAACTTGCATTGAATAAAAAGCATTGATGGAAGCATTTGATTAAAGGTAAGTAAACAAATCAACAAAATGTATAAAATAAGAACTGTTCTTTTGGATTTTTTTTCTTTTTTTTTTTAGATGTTTGGATATTATACTTCTAAACTTTTTTGCATTGCACACTGTTTTAATTGCACTCTTGACTTAAATGTTTATACATTTTTTTGTACAAAAGTTTATTTTACTTATTTATACTCTATTTTAGTTGTGTTTTAAGTGCTTGTTTATTATATTGTACAAACAGAGCATAGTTTTAAAAAAGTAAAGTAAAATTCCTTGAATTCTTGTGAAGATTCTTGGTGAATGAAGACGATTCTGATTCTTCAAGAAAAATGTATTTAGAAGCAATAAACTATGAGTCTACAAATATCTACTACTACCTAGATATCTATATATATACTGCATGTGTGAAGTTCCTCTCATTGCAACATTATCCAGTCATCTGCATCTCAGTAAAATCAAAAGTTTAAAGAAGTTTATGTGCCATTTGTGCATTTTTTTTTAATTCTTTTTTTTTCTTATGTGTTATGCACAAATGGCAAATAAACTTCTTGAATCTAAAAGTTTCTTTCTTATTTTAAAGAAATCAAATGCAACCTGAAGTTGTATAAAAAACAAAAGATGCTGACCAATCATTAGATCTGGTGGTAAAATAAGTTGGTTTCAACAAAAAAAAAAAACGTCCTTAAAGGCTTTGAAAGTTTTTAATAATGTCAACAACTATAAAGGGTGAACTCAGTGTTTTAATGACTGTGTCAGATCAAAACCTTTGATATTAACTAGACTTCACAGTGATATTTTATAAGAACCCGATATAGATTGTGATAGAGCACTAAGGTCATGAAAACAGACAGCTGATCAGTGACAGCTGACGCCCAGTAACTGATAACCTTCAAGCAAGTCCATGAGACTGTCTTCATAAGTTTTTGCCCTTTGCAGTGTCACTATTCTGATTACTCATGCCAGAATATCCTGTTCTGCTCTGTCTTGATATAATCCTTGCTCACCCCATCCCAATACATGCTCGAAACTGTCCTGAGTGAAAAACAGCAAGACAATGACAACAAACATAGTGAAAACATATAGACAAAGTCCTCTGAACATGGATCTGAATATTTGTGGAGGGCAGAGTCTAAATGGCAGCTCCTTAGTTCGCTCTCTGGAAACATGATGAGCAAGAGGTGTTGGCGCCCGGCGGGGGTTATAATTCAATGTCACATCAGAGGGAAAGCCAGAAGGACCCTGGCACCGGGACAGGATGCCAGGGACACCGTGGCAGGGGAAGCGACACTCTGTTGACAAATCGAGACTGATAGCCCTGCTATCCTGGGTAGGTGACGAGATTATTCAGATGTGGCAGATGCAGGCTAATGACTCCCAGAGTGCATTTGGTGAGATTTGTTTTCAGCCAAACGATTACAAATGAGCTGGACTTTTCTACATCCAACTGTGTTCATTTTGCTGGAGCATAATTGTCTATTCTGTACACATTCTTCAGATAAACTGTTCAAAACTTTCCAGAAAAGCAAGAAAAACACCATTAGGGTCACAACAACAGGCTCTCACTAGTGGACTAGACCTGTGGTTCTCAAACTTTTACAGTGGAGTACTCCCTGAAATAGACTGCATGTCCTGAGGGTGCTGAGGAAGAACACTTCACACAGACTGCTGCTGTCCCTCTATCGGTGTTACACTGACACCATCCTAACATAAGGCGTGTTTCTACTATACTGGTCCCAGGACTTTTGGGGGGAAAGTAGTTATGACCAGGCTACGAGTTGGCCTGGTCCTCTCAGGTGTTCTATCTCCATCACAGTAACAACCTTGTGATGATGTCAACATATCGATCCGTTTCTGTAGTAACGTCACTAACAGAAAGCGCCAAAACAAAGCAGCAGCAGAGGAGGAAATCACAATAAGAGATGTGGGATGTTTGTTGCGTTTGTGCTGTTGCTGTACACAGCAAAATTGGAGGTTGTCGCGATCTGCTGATGTCCTTTATGACAACCAATCTTTGCAAGTTAGCCACTAGTACCGCCCAGGGTCATCAGAAGATCATCACCTGTCCTCTCCAAACTCTAGAACAACTACACACTTCCCACTGCCTCAAAAAAACCCCCCACAACATTATTAAGGACAATTCTCACCCTGGACACTCACTGTTGGAACATTTACTGTCAGGCATCGTTACAGAACCATTAAGACAAGGACAAACAGATGAAAAAACAGTTTTTATGAAATTGCAGTCACCACACTCAATACTGAAAAACACATCTAATGTGCAGTATGTTTTATGGGGATCAGTGCAATAGTGGAATGTACGACTGTGTGTGAGTGATGGGTTTCTGATTGTTTAATACCTGCTTTTGTAGCTGCTTTTATTTGTATGTTTTATATTGGATTTTATGTATAATGTTCAGATTGGATGGCACTTCTAAATGTGATTGTACTTGATCAAATGACAAAGATATTCTATTCTATTCTATTCTATTCTATTCTATTCTATTCTATTCTATTCT
>JAQQZY010000024.1:7800731-7815711 GCA_030068375.1 Ostorhinchus rueppellii | reverse complement strand
TTGGTGAATCGTGGAGGCGTGGTTTCGATGGGTGGGGTGAAGAGGAGGAGGCAGAGCCTTTGGAAGGAGGGGAGGGATTGTATATTTTCAAAATCTCACTTGTGTTTAATTGCTGGAACCGTTTTTTCCAAGATCTCCCACCCTACCTTTAAGGGGGGAATTGGGATTCGGCCTAAGTTTTAAGAAAACTATACTGAGTGATCTACAGTCGATGTTGCACTGCAAAAAAAGGTTGTCTAAAGAAGATAAAAACACTAAATCTGAGGAAAAACAAGTAAAATATCTGTCCATGCAGCAAGATAATTTCACTTGACAAGATTTCTTGAAAGAAGATACTTAAATCTAGAAATAAGCCTGTCTACAGATGTATGAACGCTTAAAATAAGAAATGAACTCTAACACTTCTAAATCTAAGTTTTTATATCTTGGTAAGAACCAAAGAAGTTGCAGTGTGAAAGTAGGATGAATGTAACTCACCTTTTGAACCACATATCAGACACATAACAGTAACAGCCCCGAGCAGCTTTCATACAGCTGAGCAGACCTGACCTGTGACATCATGCGTTAAAGTTTTATTTATTTCTAACCAGTGGCTCTGGTTTTGTTTGGGGAAAAATGGTGAAGTCAGACGTCTCTGTCTGATCATGGTATTTATTTGACTGAATATAAAATATAAGTTACCTGAAAACTACATACATCTGCCTGACAGGTAGTTTCCCCAGTATTTATCTGATACGAGTTTATAATTTAAATGTTGAGGCACCTTTGTAACAACCATAATAGCTGCTGTTTACGTTAATAGAATAGAATAAAACAGAACAGAACAGAACAGAATAGAATAGAATAGAATAGAATAGAATAGAATAGAATAGAATAGAATGTCGCTGTAACGTGTATAACTAAATTAAAATGCCATCCACTATGTAGATAAAACTACTAGACAGTTCTTTTTGTGGAAGAGAAGAATAAACAAATCCATTTAATTCAGACTGTGTTGATAACAAAGAGTGCCTGCCATACTTCTGACAGGATTTATAAAGTTTAATTTACCAAATGACCCAACTATTGCACTATTTGCTGCTCTGCTTTGTTATAGCTCCATTGACTTGCATCCAGAGGCGTCTTGCTCTGTGTATATGGATAACACCCTCAGGAAATTGAAAATTAACTGAGACATTCCAGACCAATTGTTATTTGAGAGTTGCCCTGAGCCTCTAGATTTTAACTAAAATGAATTTTCCTATCAGTTCAAGTGTGTGTGTGTGTGTGTGTGTGTGTGTGAAGCACAGACACACTCACCCTGCCTTGAATGACATTCATCTCCACAGTGAGTAGGAGCCCATAAAGCAGCACCAGCAGTCCAGTGATGCAGTAGCGCAGCTGCCTGGGGCCGATGCCATGCTCAGTGTACTTGGCAAACTTGATGGTCTTCATAATAAAGGCCAGAACCCAGTAGATCAGCAGGGCTAAGGGGATTCAACAGAGATCAGAGACAGACACAATAAATCAAGACACAGGCCAGAAAGCTGTCACCTGACCGTGTCCTTCAGCAAACAGATTACAACAGGGCTGGACTATAATAATCAGTTTTCTCACTAATACACCTGTCAAATCCTGTTATTTGTTATACTACAAGTAAGTATGACTCAGCTGTTGTTGTTGTCCATGGAATGTTCTGTCTGGGCACAATTGAATTTTTTTCTTCCTTCAGTTACGTAGAGAAGTTTCCAAAAAAAAACCCAACTATGATGTCTGCTGCCTTCCTCCTCCTTTGCCCCCCCTTGCCCCTGATCTCCGCCCCCAAGATCCTAAGATAATTCGCGGTGATTATATCTTCATAATGAAGACTATCTCTGTCATAATAACAGAAGCAGTACGTGGGTCAATGGCAGAGCCTCAATTAACAAGATAAATTGCAGTGAATAATGAACAGCACACCGCACAGTCACTTCCTGAGATGAAGATGTTAAAGATGAATACAGTTCAGTGGTCTGATAGGAGGGGCTAGTAAATCTTCACATTCTGCACATGGATGAGTTAATGATGCCTGAGGAGGAACAAATATTTGAAAGGCCACGATGGAGAGGTTGCATACATGGAGCATATGGAAGAAGCTGAAGGTAGAAACCTACTGGTCAAATCACTTTGGTAAAACAAACCAGAGCAATGTTGATATTTCAGCTGATCAGTTAATGTGAGGGGCTGATAAATATCTGTGTACTAGAACAGCAAGAGATGCTAAATGATATTGCCTTCAACCATTCCGCTGTAATGTAATGGTCCATTCATCCATAATTATATGGCTTTACAGTTCAGTGAGTCAACATGGGTTGGTTTTCTGTTTCATCATTTGGTGAATCTAGGTTTTACCATCAGTAATGTATCATCATAAAGCACCAGGGGAAGCCACATGTCGCACATGCTCATTGGGTTCAGACTTTCAAAGATTCACAGAAAGAGTTCTACATCTAAAACAGATGTACCACTAAGAAAAGTAAAGGAAGAAAACAGCCCGTACCTCATGGGCATTGAGAGCATTATTAATATTTCAGTGGTGGTTCTGACCTTTTTCCAGTGCTTACTTTAGCACTATCATATAGTTTAAAATGCTAACACAGCATCACATGTCAAATCTTAGAAAGTTATGATCATATATACTGCTTAACATATGTATTCTTCCAGCTCCACCCAGTATAAGGTGTTTTCCACTGCTGCCATAATAGAACAGTATTACTGTTTAGCTAAATATCTTTTTATGTTTCTATAATGGTTAATCCACCAGTTTATGCAAGATCTTTTTATCAAAACCCTATCTTTAATGCTAAAATAGAACTATTGTTGCGATAAATAAATTTTCTAGTTTAATATTTTCCAAAAATGCAAAGGGAAATGCAGCAGCAAATGACTGTTTTTTTTTTTTAAGTTGTACAATTTCAGTTATTATCTTGCATTTCTGTGTAAAACTACATAAAAACAATGGCAGCAAGAATGCAAACTGTTATCAGCACCAAAGGTGGGCACACTAAATATGGACATTTTTGGTTATTATTTATCAATAAGGACCATTTTGTTATTGCAATTAATCATTTTCTTAATGAATAACAATGAAATTTTTAATTTGAAACAAGTTTTTGATCAACTATAAAGTTATTTATGTTTTCTTGTTTTCATGACAGGTGATAGAATATATTTGTTAAGCACTGTAGGTTAATCTAGTTTATCCTTAGGGGCTGTTTCTAGACTAGACTAGAAGAGGTGAACCATGACTAAAAAGTAAACACTTGAATTCCATGTACAAACACTACTGCATCTACAGGAATGTTGTGTCTTTTGGATGAGCGAGGCTTCCATAGTGGGCAGTTCAAAAAGCACAATAGGTACTTAAAGATCTCTGCTGTTCTGTATGACAGTGCTGTAGTGGCCGGTGTTACACAAGTGTTAATGTCCAGACTCTAAATTGTACCCAAAGGCCTAGTGTGTGACAAAGAACATAAAGAAGACAATACCTAATAGTAGCTTGGGGAAGTTAGAGGTTTCAATGTTATGATAATAGACAATCGATGTAATCCCAGCCATGAAGGCCAGACCTGCAGGCATGTACAGGTGCAGATGGAGGGACTGACTGAACCTGCAAAGAGACAGGAGGTACATGAGGAACAAACAGAACACTATAAAACACAGCACCAAATGTCATTGTTTTACCAGCTAGTATTTTTTCCAGCAGTGCTTAGATGGCGTCTTGCTTCAGTTTGCGTAATGGTAAAGTACTGTGCAAAAGTGTGTTGTTTCAGCAAGATTATCACGCTATATTATAATGTACAGATGCATTTCTCAGTCTCTGTAATAAGATAAAACTGAAATAACGAACAGCATTAACATACCCGTCAGAAACGATGCCCTCTGCGATCTCACAGACGAGGATAAAGAGCAGGACGAAGGTGAGGAGCCAGCGTAGGTTGTGGCCAGGGAAGTGTAGCCACGTGCTGTGATGGATGTGGACTTTTGAACTCTGGCTGCCCCAGCCTCACACAAGAAGAAGGAAACAGATTGTTTTTAAAGGTCAGGGTTGTAAATGGACGGCGCATTACATCTCCATTCAATTCATGTATGCAGTCACGGAAAAAGTCTAATTCTATAGTTTTATGTAATGGGATGTAGTAATAATAATGATAAAAATAATGATAATAAAAAGGTCATAGTCACCACCAGTTCCACTGTGTTATTTATTGAACACAAATGACGCCAAAATGGAGAAGCAGTGTCTGAGAAACTAAATACACTCTGTAGCTACTTTTACACAGAGATCCCGGAAAAAAGATGAGATGGTGATGGTGATACCACCTTTTTTCCACCATTAACTGATTTCCACAGACAAACCAAAGAAGTAACAGAGGTGAGACAGGCTGGACTTCTACACAGTGGACCTGCATTCCGGAAGCAAAGGGGCGGTGATGTAGCCCAGCGTATTGTGTGACGTATAACTTCCGCATTAGAAATACCCTGAGCATAGTGGTGTTGCTAACCTCCCTGAAGTCTTTCACTGTTCCACAAATGTTAGCATGAATAAAGTCCTCCGCTCAAAGTGACAACAGCTCAAGGATCTCGGCGTCTCCCCAGTTCGACATCTTTCTGATCGTGTTGATATGTTTGTTTATATCCCCCGGTACGGCGGTTGCACATGCAATATGTCATCCAAACAACACCTTGGCTGTGGAATGAGAGGTGTTCCTTTTACATAGTGTTCCAGAATCATGATTCCACCTTTTTCTGTTACTACCTCCAGAGGTGTTGCAGAACCGCAATAAAGGTGGGAACAAATGATCCTACCATTTCAATTACACAGACGTTGTTCCGGAGTAAAGGTGAAATATTCTCGTAACAGAAGTGCTGTGTAAAAGTGGCTTATGATCAAAGTTTGTATAACAACCTCCAGCAGCAATACCTTGAAGTAATCATTTTCAGTATAATCTCCATCAGCCTCTCAAATGGTTGTGGAAGAATTTGCAGTTACTCTTCTTGACAACATTGCTTCAGTTTATTGAGGTTTGTGGGCATTTGTTTATGCGCAGTTCTCTTGTGGTCTCGCCACACCATTTCAATAGAGTTGGAGTCTGGACATTGACTGAACCATCGCAAACCATGATTCTTTTCTTTTTCAGCTTGTCCTTGTGAATTTACTGGGATGCTTGGGAACACTGTCCTGCTGCATGACTGCATGTTCAGCCAAGTTTTAGTGGTCAGACAGATGGCCTCACATTTGACTCTGGAGTACTCTGGTATACACAGGAGTTTATGGATGACTTTAAGGTGCCAAGGTCTTGTAGCTACAAAACAAACCCAAAACCTCCCCTCTTCTATGAGGTATTTGTACTGATGTACTGTGTTTGGCTTTTGCTGAATGTATTGTGTACTGTTGCCAAACGTCTCCACTTTAGTCTTGTCTGTCTAAATGACATCGTTCCATAAGTGTTGGAGTTTGGTCAGATACAACTTTGCAAACACAAGCCAAGTGCCATGATCTTTTAATGCTAGAGGTTTTCCTCAAACAAGCCATACTTTTTCAGTGTTTTTCAACTTGTACTACTATGAATTTTAACTTTTAGAGGCCTGTAGAGTTTGAGCATTGCATGGTCCTAAATAGGGGTGAATTTTATGGTACATCCATTCCAGGGAAGATTGGCAACTGTCTGTTTACTGGAAACGGCCTTAACATCCTTCTCAAACTGATGGACATAAAAAAAATGGCTTCTCTAAACTCAAATGATGTCTTTCCATCACTTAACATACACCTGAATGCCTCAGACCACCAGACCACATTCACTGAATACTGATAAATCAAGAGTATTTGCATAGGGGGCTGCTACTGTACTTAGAAACTGAATTCAAATGGAAACAATACGTTCATACTTAATTTACACACGGTTTCTCCATTTTCACTTCATTTGATGGACTCTATCATGAGCTGATTTACACTTGAGATTGAAGTAAAATAACTTCAGAACCTGGCGAGGACTGTAAGGAGGAAACACTGAACAATCAAGTCCTCTGAAGACAGAATCTAAATATAGATGGAGTTTGAAAGGCATCTTTTTTTCAGCAAGCATAATGAAAGTAAACGTGGAAAATGTTCAGTGCAACTGTGAATGAGTCCCAAAACAGAGTGCTATCACACTAATAGCTGAGCTGAATGACAAATAACAGATAAACTTCAAAGAGGGGTCTATTAAGAAGAATGGCAGCCAGCCAGTGTCAGTTAACATTGTCATAACATTCATTTCATCTCTGTAAAGCACTAAAATAGTCTGGCCTGAGACTTTAATAAAATCAGACATTTAAAGTAAACAAACATGTAAATTCATTAAAAAAAAAAAAAAAAAGTCAGACTATGTTTTTTCACATCTTCAAAAAATAGCCAATTACATTTTCTTTTCCTATGAATCTGCTGTTGTTCATTCATCCTCAATATCCTTTTACACTCGTGGCCTTGATCTGACAAGCTGAGCTCAAGAGCCGGCACTAAAGTGTGACACATCGCGCAGCCACAAGGCAGAGTGGAGAACAGAATACAGCTACTCGAGGTGAACAGTAAAGCTTGAACACCCCTGAGGTTCGTCCTTGGTGCTGAAGTTGTTACCTTAGGGTGACATGTGGCAGTACTGGGGTGCCGTTTATTCGATGTTTTTATTTAATCACGGCCACCTCAGGCTACATCTTTCTTGAGTGTCTTTCTGTTTACACTTCCAACCTCCTTGTTAGCGCACTTCAGGTTCACCTTTTTAAGGGCATAAATGGAGAGAAAGTGTAAGAAGTGTAGAAACACTCAATGCAGCAGTGAGATCTTTGCAGATGCCATTTGTGAAAACAAAAGGAGACAACTTATAATTATAAAAAGTGACTGTTAAATGCAGTGACAGCATAGACAATGAAACTCAAAATAATGGCACAAAGACATCCAGAAAAGATCTACACATTCCAGAAACAATGACAATGACAATATGTGTACAAAATGTATGGACAAACATGAGCTAACACTGTGATGCATTCTCCTAAAAAATGCCTTTTACTATCCTTCCCTTTTGATACCTTTCATGTACGTGTGAAGTGACAAATGTACTGCCTCAGAACCAACACTCACAGACATGTGGCATGCACACACATGTTGACATGTCAGATGATGTTTGAATGAAGCAGCAGACTGTGCAGCGACTCAGTGCCTGTCGGTTACACACACACAATGACACTAATAGAATGGCAAGCAGCCAGAAAGGTGTAACCTAATACCAACAGGATGATAGCAGTTTGGCTCTGTGCACTGCATTTCATCATAAGGGTCATGTTTACATATAAAAGTGTTTGGAAAACAAGCATTTTACCAATTATTATACCTATTGGACAAGCAAAGTCTTAGTTGAGAAACAATGAAATCACAGTCACTGTTATTATAGTATGTCCCTCATAGTTCAGTAATCATGTGTCAAAGAAAACAAGATGAAGAATGATGGGACAGTGAAGTCATGTTCTCACACTGTCACCATGATATGATGTTATAACACATGATCTGAACATATACATACATAGTTTGTGCAGGAAGGTGTGGTGGGGTTGTTGGGAAGTCTACATCCCAGTGACACTCACCGATGAAGAGGATGGGAAAGGTGATGAAGAGGAGAAAGACGTGTGGCACCACATTGAGCGCATCCAGAAAACAGCCGTTGTTCAAAACCCCCCCATCCACGTTATAGGCAGCCGAGTTGTTCTCGTTCCCACAGAACGCTAAAGACATGGTGGAACTGGGACTCTGCAGGGCACCGGCCAGAGGAGGGGGAGGAGGAGGAGGAAGGTGAAGGAGCGGAGACGGAGGAAAGACAAAGAGGTTTAACAGAGAGGCTCTCAGAGCATGTTGTCTTTTCAGAATGAACTGTGTCCTCTGTAGATCCCTTTAATTCCCAAAGTGAGCTCCTCCCTGCTCCTTCTCGCTTCCAGATCCCAAATAACAGATCCAGTGACGAAGAAGAGAAAAAGAGACAGAGGGAGGGAGGAAGGGGTCAGGAGCAGTCACAGTCCAGTACAGCGGCGGCAGCAGCAGCTCCGTCTCTTCTCCGGCAGTCTAAGCAGCTTCACCGGCTGCTCTGGTGAGAAACATTTGCATCCCGTCTGCCCGCAGTCCGCAGACATCCTTCGGTACTCAAGCTTCACTTGTGCACAGCGGCTGCACAACTCCAGTGGAATGCAGACACGCTCACATCACTCACACATACACACTCACACACGTGCACAGCTAGAGCAGCGGCAGCATTCTGCAGTGCACCTGCTATTCCTGTCTCTTTGCAAACGGGAGCGCAGAGTCAACCTTGGAAGGGGAGAGCAGGAGGGCAGAATGCACAGCAAGCTGGAGGATCGGGAAAATGAAACACTGAAGGTAGGGAGGTGGGGGGCAGGAATGAATGATGAAGTGGGAGGAAAGAGGAAGGAGAGAAGGAGGGACCACCACTGAATGACAAACAAAACGTCGTATAAAGGTGAGTATGAAGCATGAGCAAGCGTTCTAATCTAAATCCCAACCTCATGTTTCAGGAATTATGCAATCCTCCTGCTGATTCAGCTGCTGCCTCACTTAACTATCTGTGCATCTAAAAGGAATATAAGGAACACATATGCAGTGCTGAGTAAATAATAGTCTGCACACGTATAAAAACTGACATTAAATATTTATGAAGCCTTGCGAGGGGTGTATTATGCATGTGGTCCTATGGGGAAAAATCCCATAGGAGCCAATGGCAGCTGGGATCAGACACTCACATGTGAGCAGATGTGAAAATAATCCTACCAACAGGGACAGGGCATGGGCTTTTCTTAACGGTTAAAATGATTTGTGTTCAGTGTAGTCCATGCCACAGTGACCTTCACATAACAGAAAAGCAGAGATAAGATTAAATGTAATGAGCAGTTTACACCAGTGTTTACAAGCACACTCATCTGTTCAGATATTATAAAGTAACTCAATAAAGATAATGTAAATATAGCATCAAAAAGAGACATGAAGCTGTTAAAATGGGAGTGCAGTTACTATTTTAAGTCACCCAAAAGTGACTTCAAGCAAACATTTAAAGTGTTTTTTTACCATTTAATAATAGAAAACGGTTTGATGTTGCTTTTTCCAAACTCCATTCAGGAAAGCTCTTACAGATGTATGAGTTGTGTATGCTGACAGACTTATGCAGTCCACTGAGATTTAATTGTATTAGGAGGATAACACATACTGCATGAGCCCTTTAATATTCAATTCAGGCAGAATCAAAAGAAGGTGGATGAAATTTAAGCTGTAACTGCGGTCGTTTTTGGATTTTTAGGCTGTAGGAAAAGTTACAGTTGAGCAGATAAAAAAAAGGCTGGAACAGAAAGTAAAAACTGACACCATTTTGTCATCTTTTGAGTGGCTGCTGAAATCTGGCAGAAGCAGGAGTTATATTGGAAGCAACGATATACTGAGGACATCAGGGCTCGCTGAAAGGGAAGAAATATCATTAATTTCACTCAAGATGATGAGTTCACAGCTGCTCGATGCTCTATTTTACAGACTTCAGTTCTGTCCTAACATTCAGCCAGATTAGTGAGCAGTGAAATCCTTTTATACCTCAGGGACCAACAGTTTACATAAACAACCAGAATTTGGCATAGCTCAGGAACCAGACATTTCATCTTCTTTGTGGTTGAACTAAAATATTCTTCTGAACATATAAATGGTCACTTTTGATGCCTCAGTTTAACCCATAAAGACCCAAACAGTGACTGGCAACCAAAACCATCTACTGATGTAAAATGTTTAATAACTTCAGAACCACTAAACCTATCAATACATGTAAATAATTAGCTTAAAATGCAGGGTTTTTTTATCTTTTCATGGTCATCAGATATGACCCATTTGGACATTCAGAGGCTCTGTAGTGAACAGGAAAACACCCTCATTTTCTACAACATTAATTCACCAGTAAAACCGATGGAATTTGATAAATGACAGTGGTTGTAGACGTACGTTTGTACATTCATATGTAGATATCTTTGCTGAAAAAGTCACTTTTCCTTCAATTTTCTCTGTTTCTGATACAGTAACCCTCAACTTTAATCAGAGCTTTTATAAACATCCACATTATCTGCATATGAATACAAGAAAATAGCTGATTTTCATGGAAAAAACACAAAACTGAAACACTGAAAAGAGTAAAACATTGACTCAACTTAAAAATTCTTCTTCAGTAGGTCACAAATAAAAAAAATAGTTGAGTGAACCAAATTAAATTACATTAGATGCATTCATTATTTCATTTATTTGTAATTTAATTTGGTTCACTCAACTCATTTTTTTAATGTGTGAAATATTGAAGAAGATTTTAAAAGTTTATTCAATGATTGACTTTTTTCAGTGTAGGATACTATTATAATAAATGCTGATAAATGACTTAAGAAAGCTTAAACGGAGACAAAAAATTCATTTGGAAAGTGCCATAAAAGTAGCACTGGGTCTTTATGGGTTAATATATTTTCCTTTTTACACTCACAATAACTAGCCAGGGCACATATTTCTGACGGCCTACATCAGAGATCAGCATTGTCCGTCACTAAACTGCCTGGGGAAAATATAGAGCAGCAATGTGAGCTGGGAGATAAGTGGAAAAAGCAGCCACACAGAGAACGACTCATAGAGAGAAAAACAAAGCAGTGGAGCATTAGACACTGGGGTTTACCTTTGAGGTTTGTAGCTGTTGGGCTTAAAGCACTGGTGAGGAACCATGCATTCCACAAACCATTCAATTTACAGCCCTAAATAGATACTGACAGGGATATGAGGTGAGGGCATGTCTTTTAAATACAACCACAGATATAGACAAGTGCCAGCTGAATTTAACAGGATTAATGTGTGTATGATGTTAATGCTTCAGGATTATTTGGTTTATGGCAATAAAATGATCATAAAAGGTGAACAATGACTCATGCATTTATGTAGTACCTCAGAATCATACATTATTTGGTACCCTTTATATATGTAAATGTCATCCTGTGCTGCCAGTCTCCCTTTAATCTACTCAGAGACAGAAAAGGAGGGGTACTCAAGGTTTATTATTCTTTGGAAAATATTCCCCATCTGACTGTGACAATATTCAACAGCACTGCTGCTGATCTGCATCACATATTTCACACTCTGCTCTGCTATAATTTCCCACCAGGAGTGAATCTGAGGATGTATGACCCTATCACACTCCACATAGAGTTTTTTTTTTTTGACTGAATATAACTCAAAATGATTTGAAGCATCATTGGAAAAGCCTTCATTTGCATCTGTTTCATGCCTTTCAATTGTAAAAAAAAACAGTGGCGTTTTCAGTCATTAATCACCTTCCTGTATGTTCTGTATGTCATGACGGTCAGGTTACAATGAGGGTCAAATCTACTACTGTGCATGTCCGTGAATGAAGAGAAAGCTGCGTCTGCATCTCATTGTTAAAATCGAAAGTATTGATCTAAATGAGTGACCGAGAGGCGCATCCACGGCACTTACCGGTTTATATCGAGAGATCATTGTGTTTCTTGTTTTCTCGACTCCCAGAATAGTCAGTAGTCTTTGTCACATCCGCCGGTGGGATGTGAGAGAAAGATAAAGGGGGGAATATCCAAAATTAGAGTGTCTCATGTGCTCAGAGCGCCTCCGACTCCTTGCTGGTGTGACTTGTGTGTGACCATCCGAAAAAAGGCGCCGGTTCACGGGCTGGAGGGGGGGAGCTGTCCGCGGTGCTGAAACCAGGTACCCAGGAGGAGGAGGAGGAGGAGGAGGAGGAGAAGGAAGAAGAAGAGGTGGAGGAGCACGAGGAGGGTAGGTCTCCCACCCAAGGCCACCTTTGGTTTATGCTCCGAACCGTGGACCCATATCGGTCGGTTTCTGGAGCGGGGCCGATGAACCAAACACACAACAGTGGTCGATATGACGCTGAAACTCGCAGCAGACACTAGTCACGTATGCCATCATGAACAGTGGATGACTACACAGAGCGATTATATAAGATTATAGTGGGATGCTGCTTTGGGAAGCGTCACACATGAGCAGTTCCATGATGGATTTGTGTTTAGTGTTTTACATGACCTACATTTTATATCTTGGCAAATACAAAAAAATGTGATTAGAATTTCAATCTAAGCTTTTATCATGACAGTCAGGATAATTATAGACAGCATTATGAACCATTCAATGAGGCATGGTATTTGAGAAGCACTACCGCCCCCTGTGGCTAAAATATATGACCTAGATGTGCGAGGTAAATACACTGTTGGTCATAGAGAAAAACATTTACCTCTTCTTTTGAAATGATTGTGACTGATTTATTCTTCATAGATAAACTGTAACGGACTGTAATCATTTCACATAATCAAAGGTGATTACTGATGTGTATATATAGGAATAAAGAGTGGAACTATTGAATAGAGCTCAAACAATGAACAACATTTTGAAACCTTTTAGCTCTAAGCTTTCATTGGTGTGTGCCGTATCAACTGTTGACATTTAAAACAGTCACTATAAGAGCAAAACTCCAGACACTGTGAAAAAAAGTAAAATTAAAGAGTGTGTAAAAGTGTAAATCCTCATTTAACTCTTTAAAATCTGACGTGTCATCACTGACACACCCTGCACATGTAGTTTGGATGGATGTAATTTTCACTGTTTGTGCAATAGGAAACATTCCAATGGTTTCTGAAACCTGAGACATTGCACCTCATAGGTTTTAACGGGTCATTATGGTAATTTCACTCACACCTGTACTGGAAGCTGGAGAATAAGGTGTTTAATCAGTATTATAATATACAGTATGTTGTAAATGACCGCTAGATTTTGAAAGATCTACTGTTGGACACATGTTGGAATGCAAAAAGGCCCTGAACAGAAAATTAATTAACCCATAAAGACCCAGTGCTGTTGTCGTAGCAGTTCCAAAAGGATTTTTTTCTCCATGTCTACCTTTCTTAACTGATTTATCACATTCATCTTTTTTTATATTATCCTCTGTATTTTGAATTTTTGGTGGAAATCATATATTTTCCTATATTTAATTCAGAGATCATGTAGATGCTCATGAAAACTCAGAGTAAATTCAAAGTTCATTATATGAAAACAGAGAAAAATGAAGAAAAAGGGACTTCTTCAGCAAAGATATTGCAAACTGAATGTAAAAACAAGTGTGCCCATCCACTGTCATTGATCCAACTCCATGGATTTTACTGGTGAATCAATGTTGTAGAAGATGATGGTGTTTCCATGGTAACAACACAGTCTCTGAACGTCCAAGTGGGCCATATCTGATGACCATGAAAATATAACAAACTGCATTTTACACCAATTATTTAAATATATTGATAGGATTAAAGGACCAACAGGTATTAGACAGTTTATATCTGTAGATGGTTTGGGTCTCTCTGGTTAAAGAAAGATATGCCAATTGTAAATGCATCGAGCCAACACACTTCACAACACATACACAACAGCAAGAACTACATCCTTAATTTCCCTATGGGACCCTAACCAAATAATCAATAATCTAATTTAAACTAAAAGCAAAAATGGATGTCTGCTGAAACTGTCCAAATACTTTCTCCACGTGTCAGTTATAGGGTCTGGTTTAACTGGAATAATTTACTTGAGCCTTCAAAATAAATAGTTTTCCTTTCCTCAAGGGCAGAATATTTCTAGGATCATATGAATGTGTAATGGTTATGGATATACTCGTGGGTGTGTCTGCTTGGATTGATTTATGTACATTTGAATTGTATGTAAATATTTCTGCACATGTACTAGTTATAGGTTTCATTTAAGAGACTCCTCCATATTTGATCTTTTTTTCCTGTTGGCACATAAATGACACATACACCAATGTAATCGATCAGAAAAACCACCAAAGAGTCAATAAAACTATAAATTATGTGCATGTATACTTATTTAGCAGTAACCCAGGTGAGGAAACTACAAAAGAATCAGAGAAAGGATTGAATTTATATGCACAATTGAAATTCAATAGTGTGAGCTATGTTTTATTAAATATTGAAGAGGAGATATTAGAGGTGGTATGGATTATATTATCTGTTTTATCTCGCTCTTTGCAGATAAACAGGTAAAAAGCATGGTCATACATAAGTAAATAAGATTAAAGAAAGACTATGTCCAGGTGTGACTGAGCTGAGGAGACTATTGGAGACAAGTGAATATTGACAAACTAATCCTTCACAAAACAAGACAGTGATGTGGGATGGAGAGTCTCTGATATGATTAAAGGTTTGTCTTCAGAGTCCCCTATGAGGCTGGTTAAGATGATGAAGACTCAATCATGAACAAAAGAAGGTGAATCCTGGGAGAATAAATCAATGATGAAATGGTTCTTCATAATCTTGGCAGGTCGTTGATGAATCTAGAAGAAAGTTCTGCAAGAAAAAAGACAAAACCCAATCAACGTTTTTGTCAAAGTCTTCATGTTAAACAAAGCTAAACACGCTACATAGGCTTTGTTTTAGTTTTTTTTTTTACATAAATTGTAGTGCTCAGCTTCAAAGACCCTGGAAAGCATTTTAGTTTCAATGTTTGTATCAACCACTGCACATTCAGGAGGACAGTCCAGTACACATGCAGGTCTGTATATGAAACCAAGAACTGGAGCGCAGGATTTCTCTTCAAATTTATAGTTTAATAAAAATACAAATGACTGGATTCTACAAACTTTTGCTTAACCCATAAAGACCTACTGGTATTTCTGTGGCAGTTTCCAAATGATTTTTTACCTCCACTAAGGAGATTATGTTTTTGCCGATATTTATCTGTTTGTCTCTTTGTTTGTGTTCAAAATAACTAGAAAAGTTCTGAACGGATTTGAATGAAATTTTCAGGAATTGTTAGAAATGGGACGAGGAACAAGTGATTACATTTTGGTGGTGATCCGGATCACCATCT
>JAQQZY010000024.1:7785009-7795230 GCA_030068375.1 Ostorhinchus rueppellii | reverse complement strand
GGTAATATGTTGCTTATGGTTTGCTTTATGTTGAGTATATTGATAATTATTGTCTAATGTAAAGTTCAATGAAGATATTCCTAAAAAAAAAAAAAGTATTGGCTACTGACTGCAAGTTGCTTAAGGACAGTTCTTAAAGTAAACATATCCTTTTCACATCAGCTTCAGAGGCTAATCCACCCACTAGGCAGCAATCAAATCAGCCAAGCCACTAAAAACATGTCTTCCAAACATCTGTGCTGAAGTTACAGTTAGTGCAAAATGAAAAAATGCAAACTATTTTCAGGAAATCTTTGAAAGACTGAACAAAATGAGACTTTAACAGACAGTTAAATGAGATCAATTGCATTCCTGTTAGCACGAGCGCAGGATACAGTAGCTGAGTGTGTAGCTACCACTAGATTTAAAACTGACACATTTCAATGTCGGCAAACTCAGACAAATACCATTGAGTAGGGGTCAAAATCTTCCACGTGCTTCCGAAAGCCCTGCAAGAGAATCAATAGGCAGTTCATTAAAAACAAATCAATACATCAATACAAATTTGACCTACCAGCCGTCACTCCTAAATCTGACAGTTCACTAAACACTGGATGCATAATGTGTGAAACATTTCCTTTGACAACCAAGTTTTAATATCAGCTTGAATAAACGGAAACCATGGAAACCCTTAGAGTCATTACCACAGACGCTTTCACACCTTAATTCAGTTGTGACAGAAAATAAGCTCTAATCAACCCTATGAAAGATGAAAGCAATTTAATTTCTTGGAAAAAGGAAAGGAAATAAAGGAAATAGAAAAAAAAAAAGGACGACATTCATCTTGAGATGAGTCAGAAAGTAATTTCTCCCAATGGAATAAACCCACATTAATCAAACAAATAATTGTTCCTGTGGGGGCACTTAAGATGAAAAATAAACTCATTAATCTTTTTTTGGTGCAGCCAGGGAAAGCAATTGGAATCAAATTATTTAGCTCATGCGTTACTTCGATAAAGACAAATAAATTTAATACCTGAGTCAGCAAAGTGAAGATATCGAAACATATACTTAAAATAAAATAAAAACAAGACCAAAAGCAGATCACAACTTCCTAATCAATGAGCAATGAACTAAACTATATAGACAGATATACTTTAAATCCGCAAATAAGGCCAAACCTTTATACTAAATATAGCACACATTATGATCTTCCATCTGTGAAAAGTAATAAGACCAAAACACTAACACACATTGCCTCAGTTAAACATGTGGTATTATCTGCTTGAAAATCCATAAAAACACCTGCACAACCAGACCAACAAGCACTAACGAAGCCACAGAGGATGCACTGGAGAAAAAAGGAAAGGCCCTCCTTAGGCCTACGGTAAGTGTGAAGAACCCTAATGTGTGAACGTGGAGAGAAAAGGTCAGAGAGATGAACTAGAAGGAAATCAATCGAGGGTGAAGGCAGAGGTAGAACAGTGCTGACTGGGTTTGGATTACTTGTTCTTTGTTGTTTGAGTTAAAAGACGTGTTGAAAGGCACCATCCGTTTAAGCATTTCGGGAGGCTGAAACGCAAGACCAGGAGAAAGCTTTAGTGAGCATGTCAAAAATAAACACAGAATCCTCACTTTTAAAGGACTGATATTTTGCTTTTTTTTTTTTTTTTTTTAAATGGAATTATGCATTTTCAAACAATTCCCTGTGGTCTACATAAACTGTAAATGTTCTGCTTGGGTCTGAATTCTTCATTAATTCAACTCCACAGGTCCCTCTTCGACAATATTTCTGACTAATGACACCAGAAAGGTCATTTTGAGCGCTGACCCTTTAAATGCAAATGTGCCACTTCAGGCCCCACCCACTCCAGGTTGTTGGCTGTGCCGCTCTGTCCCATTCAACCAATAACTGAACATTTAAGGTAATTGGCTCGAAGTTTGGACATTCCGTATGGACCGCAACCACTACTACGGATAAACAATTATGGCGTACTCTGAGAAATGTTCATCAGACGTCTTATCCTTAAATGTACAAATGTTGTGATGTAACAAATTAAGCAGGAATTAAAACAGGTTGTAGAAATCCACGTGATTTTTGCAAAAATGAATATAAAGATAACTTTGCAGCACCTGGAGGGTTCAAATTCAAACTTTATGAACTATTAGGGTCCAAATACACAAATAAATGAACCAAAGACAAATAAAAGTGGGTTGAGCAAAATATGAGCCCTTTAAACATTATAGAAAGGAATTGTATAAGTGTATGATTAATAGTTTCCTCTACCTGTCCAACAGCTGATTATCCTCTATAGTGACTGTAACGTATGGGTTAATGAGTCCTCTGATGAGTTAATATACAACTCTAGAGTGTATTAAAGACAGTTTCATAACTTCTAAGTAAACAGAGTTAGAAGCCCCTACTTATTTCCATCTGTGCTTTTTGACAGCAAGGACAAATGGCCTCCTCATGGGATCTAATATTAACAGACTGCCTGTTCATGAAACAGCTGGAGAGTCAGGAAGACTCAGCAGGACTCAGGAAAAAAGGCATATATTAATCCATCAGCCAGATAATTACACACTGTGTCTGAAAACTGGATCTGTGTGTAGCACTGGAAGGACATTACTGCAGAGTGGCGGGTTTCGTACCAGGCCGTCAGAGCGGACCGCAGTTCGGTGGACTTCTGGTCGGTTCGTCTGTGACTGTGGCAGCATAACGGGCTTAGACATGACAGGAGCCGTCTGACGTCGCTGGTTGGGGGGACTAGGGGCTAGTTGCTATTGAGGAAATCGCAGTTTTGAAGTATTTAAACAATTCATCTATTTTGAATAAAGACAGAAGAAGAGGGATGTGTCTTCACTGAGATACTTACCAAGGGATTGCTTGTAACTGAAATGCGACTGGCATGGGAGGTATTTCTCATTACCTGGACCACAGTGAACATAATGAATATTTCATCTCTCTAAGGGACACACTGCATCCTAAGAATACCGAAGCAAAACATACCAAGACTCCCGTTCTCACAGATAACACAGCGTTGCTAAGGTTTCATAATCATGCCACGGATAATCTACTGCAGTGCACATCACACACTATGCAACAACCCAACAGAGGCCTGTATCATGAAGCAGGATTAACATGTTTTCAAGAGAACTTCAGGTTTAAAGGCGTCAAAAGGTGATTTACATTGTACAAGAATAATCACGAGAACTTATGCTGCTGAAGATTACAGACCAAAATGTGTTTAAGTACCGTTATCATTTTATTTTTTAAGGACTAAACCTTTTAGCTAAATCCTAAAATAGTTAAAACAGAGACAGACTGAAGCACTAAACCCATGCATTTGTAAACCTTATAAGATTTATATGATATAATGAAAACTATTAACTTCAGCTGAACAGATAAAGCTCAAATGTCCTTAAACACAGTAAGAATACATCCAATTAACACATTAATTCAAC
Source organism: Ostorhinchus rueppellii (assembly GCA_030068375.1). Classification (NCBI taxonomy): domain Eukaryota; kingdom Metazoa; phylum Chordata; class Actinopteri; order Kurtiformes; family Apogonidae; genus Ostorhinchus; species Ostorhinchus rueppellii. The sequence goes on along the minus strand of JAQQZY010000024.1, from coordinate 7,791,786 downwards.
TGAATATACAACTAAATATAGTCACATCCATTTGTGTCTCAGTGATGTGAAACTGGCAAAGTTATTTATTCACACAATGCGCAGTCTGGTGCCAGATTTCATCACTGGATTTGGCTGTAGCAGCTGTGTTGCTTCAAATTAGAGTTCTAATAGAGGTTTGTTTTTATGCTTGCCAACACCGCCTGTTTTTCTATGAAGATGTTCATAACATAACTACACTGTCGCTTCAGAACAAAAAGATCCTGGTTTGATTCCAACCAGGGACCTTTCTGTGTGGAGTTTGCATGTTCTCCCTGTGTTTACGCAAGTTCTCTCTGGGTTCTCCAGCTTCCTCCCACCATCCAAAGACATGCACTGATAGGTTAATGGGTTCATCTAAATTGCCCATAGGTGTGAACATGAGAGTGATTGTTTCTATACGTCAGCCCTGCCATGAACTGGTGACATGTCCAGGGTGTACCCCGCCTTAGCCCACAGGTAGCTGGGATAGTCTCCAGCGACCCTAGCGAGGATAAAGCAGGTTCAGAAGATGAATGAATGAATGAATGTTCGTGACTACAGATGGAAATCTGAGTAAACTGATACATGTTTCTAACCACCATGGCTTGGTGTGATTGCTATGTTTAGTCTTTTTGTCAAATTTGGTAAGGTGATGTTGAACTTGCTTTATGATACAGACCCCTAGTGCACAAAACCACACAGTGACAAACGTCGAACATCAGACACATGAAAAACCAGTTAACTACCTAAAGCACTCCATAGATATCATCATCGTGCACATCACACACCATGCAACCACTCCTGGCTCTAACCTTAGGACTAGAGGGGTACGACATCTCACTGGTGTTGGAGGAATAAATGCCGCCTCTTGGGAGGTACCCACCCGCCTCCCACTCACTCCTGTGCTCTGGAGGACTGGGAGGGTGTTGTGGGTGATGTTCATAATGTTGGTGATGATGGTACCTGCCAAGAGTACCGACTCTTTCATCAGTATGTTGAGGGGGTGGAGGGGGAGGAGGTGGTGGTGGTGGAGGAGGAGGGGGAGGTGGAGGAGTGGGACGCGGAGCAGGTTGAGGAGATGAGGGGGGTCGGGAAGAGTGAGATGGAGGAGGGGGAGGGTACCGGGAGGAAGTTGGACGAGGGGGTTGGGGCTGAGGCGGAGGGGGTGGAGGAGGAGGAGGAGGAGGAGGAGGAGGGGGCTGAGCATGATAGGGCTGAGCATGAGGCTTGCGCCCTCTGTTGGTCAAAGTAGAAGGGACAGACGGGGGTTTCTTGGCGGCAGGTTGGAGTGGAGGCCGGCGTTGTGCCCGAGACGAAGGAGGAGGAGGAGAGTTAGGGATGGTGGGGTTAAGTTTGGGCGAGGGTGGAGGGAGAGGCAGTGGGGGAGGGGGAGGCTGGGTAGCACCAGGCTGGGTCGGGGCCAGTCTTTTAAGCTGCTTTAAGCTTTGATCCACTTCATCCAGGTTGATGTCATCCAGATCGGTGGTGGCCAAATGGAGACCACCAGGGAAACGCTTTACCTTGGGCTCAGAGGCAGGAGACCGCGGCGGCGAAAGCTTCAAGTCACAGCAAAAAACAAAAAAACCTTTCACCTCAGGTAGTTATTTCTATGACAATCACGGCAAAATTCACACTTAAACCTTCACATTCCTCTTTTAACACTTAATTTTCACTGTTGTATTTGCACTGTTCACTTTCAAGTTAATACAAGTACGAGCTTTTGAAACACACGCGCTTTTGTACCTCTGGAGAATCGTTCTCAACACAGGAGATTTGCTCCAGCCGAGTCTGACAAAGACGCTCCACCCAGTGCTGCACCTTCTCTGACTCCTCTAGGTCTTCTCTTTCTGTTTCTGAAACCTGGCACAGGAGCAGATCCGTGCAGCGTTATCCAGCAGGCATCAACACCCCACTCCCACAGATGTGTTAATAATCCAAACACGCACCAAGATGGCGCTTATCAAAGCAAATGTAGAACCGGGTGATACCTGACATTAAGTGCAGCACAAACACCAAAACTTTTAATCCGAGCTGACACTTTTTTTTGCACCTACAAGGACATCTAAATCCACTTTCACTTCTCAGTGTTTATTTTCATACCTCCTGAACCAGCCTGTTGATCTTCAGCTGCTTTTCTTTTTCATACATCTCTTCTTTCTCTTTGGCAAGTTTCAGCTCAAACTCCATTTCTTTCTTGCTTTTTTTCTGGTCTCGCATTGTGTCAGTGTTGGATGTTTTCTTCTTTTTCTTCTTCTTGTCTCCTTTCTGAGATGTCATCATGTTAGTTTAGACATCGGTCCAATATAAAAAACAACTCTGTCACTCCAAACCACACAGCATGGCATGCAAAGACAGACAGTGACCCACACTGGGCACGACTGAGAGAACGACAGAAAAAAAAGTTTTATGAATGATTCCCCAAGACAGAAAGTACAGGGGTTATTCCAAACTCTTCACTAAAGTCACTCTCAAGCTCAGGCAGCTGACTGTACCTTACGGATTGATGGAAGTTTGCCCTCATACCGATAAAACCAGCCAAACGCTAAGGACGGAGACGAACAGAGGTCAGTTTCAGTATTTTATAAAGAAGCTAAAGTGAAACGCTGAGTACTCTGGAGTCATGGAAAATGAAATATCCACCACAACAAGCCACTCCAAGAAAACACTCAGCATTCAGCTGCCTTTAGTGATAGCGCTATTGAATAAAGTAACATTTGCATGTTGGTTGTCAAAGGAAATGCAGAACCACTCTGTGTTCAAGCTGTTCTGGATGAATGTCCAACACAACAGCTGAGGCTCCAGACTCACTTGTTCGTCCTGATCATCCTCTTCTGTGAAAGAGCTGCTTTCATCAGCTTAGAGGAGGAGGAGGAGGAGAGGTCATAACAGCCAGCACAGCACACAGCGGAACCAGAGGAGGAGAGGGACAACATGCAGAGGAGGAAACAGAGTAAAATACAAGCAAGAGTTACTTCTAAAAATCTACAATTTTAGAAGAAAAACAACAGAAATCAGAAATTGGAGAATTCAGGCATTTTAGGAGTGTCCGGATGTAAAAAGGTTCTGAGTGGCAGTTGTGGACAAGGTGTTTCATCTGATAGGGAGGAAGCTCCGACTGAAACCTGCACTTCAACTTTTAAAGGATGAGTCCAGTTTTAAGATCCCTGAGATAGAACTAGGGCTGTGCAATTAATCAAATTTTGATTACGATTTCAATTTTGTTGTCAAATGATTTCAAAACCCACATAATCGAGTTGAAACGATTTATTTTCTGTTTTTCTTTACACAGTTTTTGAGAGACGCGCATACGCAATACATTGTATTCCATTGCAAAACAGCTGTAAAATACATATTTGTACCCAAAATGTATTTTCAATTTGAATGTTTTGCATAAAGAATCAATAACAAAGTGTTTTTTGACAGAGAAATGTTCAATAAATGCATTGTGAAACTTAAAATGAATCATTTGAATAATCATGATTTCAAAATTGACCAAAATAATTGTGATATTGATTTTTTCCATAAACGAACAGCCCAATATAGAACGTAAACCCTGGTTGGCTGACAGTGCAGCAGCAAAAAAATATATATATAGTTTTGAGGTGGCTCACAACCCACCAGCTATCAATAAAACATTGGCTACAAGCCCTATGGAGGTGATCTATCGGGAGGGGTCGTCAGCCCGTATTAATAATGCTAAAGCTAAGAAACATTGAAGATGTGGGAAAAAGCTGCAGAAGATGTTAAGAAACTGCTGTCATGACTTTTGAGATTCTCATCTATGGTAACATGTGTCCAGTTTATAAGCCTGATTAACACTCTGTTTGAGTTATTTTGATTTGTACTTTATTTCTCAGACTCTCAATACAAGACTGTGTCCCACAAGGAGGGGAATAAGAGTGGGATGGGGGAGCAGAGGGGCGTGGCCTGTGTGTTATGTAGGTGTAGTGTACATGTTTTCTTGTGTAATGTTGAATTTGTTTGTTTATTCTTAAAAACTGAAAATTAAAATCAGTAAAAAAAAAAAAAAAAGAACCGTGGAATTTTAAGATAACAATTTAAAGAAATGCACTTACGAGAATTCTTCGCCTTTGGACTCGGGGTTCTTTTTATCTCAGGTGGGGGTGGAGACGGACTCCTTCGAGAGCGTGGACTCTTCGGACTCTTGGGCCTATCTGGGGTTCCCCAATCCGCTTCCCAGTCTCTGTTGTGTTTCGTCTCTATTTCCTCAATCCTACAGATGACAGTAACACAAAGGGGAGCTTTAAAACACTGCATTTACTGTATAAACCATATCAGACCGGCAATTTTGAACAATGAGGGCAAAAAAATATTGAAATACTTCTCCATCTCTTTCTGATAACGCTCCTCCTCCTCTAATGTTTTCTGAGACATCTCCGTTTTTCTCCTGTTTAAAAGAAGCATAAATATACCAGGTCTGATCTGTATTGGTCTTAGTCCACATGACATGTTACAGCACAAACAAACTCGCACAAAACATGACTTCAATCTAGTTTATGGCAGCGATAAAAACCACTAACCCATGCAGTGTGTGATATGCAGCCACATTACACTTCCCTGGAGACATCTGGCATCAAATGACTAAGAAAATTGAGTATGAGCTGTGAATTCACAAATACCCGAGTAATATGTGGACAGGATTCAGTAAATCGAATATTAATTGACAAAGTGATGTAACTACAGAGCAAGACCAATTAAACCCAGATGGAAAATATCTTGCCTTTTTTGATCTTCATTCACTACCAGTGGTTTGCATAAGCCAGTTCAGCTTAAGGTTAGATTGTTTTTTTTTAATTTATTCCTTTCAATCTAAGACTGCCTGCATGAGTTTATTCTCTGACACATTGGACCCTTCTATTGGTTCACAGTCTACCCACCAGCATCCAGCTGTTCTTTTCATCATGGCAAGCTACTGACTGAAAAATGAACAAATATTTGTCGTCAGTAGAGCACATCGGTTTTAGCACCCCCCTATTTTTTTTTAGTTACTAATTTCAGTGACATATTTGAGGATGGTGGGTTGCCAAGTTGCACATATGCTGAGAAGAAGCAGATTTATCTACAGTGAGTGAAAACCTGCAGCTCCTCACTATCTTTAAATAGGATTTCTATTTACGCCATCATATCTGTGTCATGTCAAACTGGGCTAAACCCTGTGTGCATCATTTTCTAACTAATCAAACCTAACAGGGAAACAGGGAAACCATCCAATTTGTCATACAACAATGGGCTTACATCATTAGAAGGCACAATGAGACGGCACTCCCTGTACAAGAAAGATTAATGCCATTTTAACAAGTAGCTCATTAAAATATTCCAACTGTTGACTCACTGCCTCTCCTTCTCCTGCTGCTCTTTAATGATTTTGTTGGTTTCCAGTGCCACCTTCTTCTGATGCATCAGCTCCTGTCGGTCCAGCTCCCTGCGGGCCTCCACCGCCAGCCGCTCCTCATCTGTCATAAACAACTCACTGCCCTGATAGTGACAAACACAGAGAAGGTCATCAGCATCCATGACAGGGACTCAAAAACTCAGTGACTCTAGAGACGAGGAGGCAAGTCTGAACAAGGTCACTAAATATCTTAGCAACCTCAGCATCACTGACACCCACCAGTAAAAAAACAGGGATAATAACCTATAAATAATAATCCAGATGTTTTTGTGTGAAAAAAGTTAAGTCACGATTTGATGATGTGAATAACCTCAACAACCATCCACAACCTGAAATTTCTTAAGAAAAATAAGTGCAATTTCAACAATATTGTGTCACAGCTTATTATTAACAACTTAACACAACAGTGGATCTATTATATCATTAGAATTGCACTTATTTTTCTTAAGACATTTCTAGTTGTTCATATTTTATTGTATTGGACAATGATAGTTTGTAAATTAAATATTCTGATGATGTAATTTAAATTTGTATGTAATAAATGTCTTGAGTGTAATTTTTGTACTTGGCAAATTCATGGGCCAAATTGGAATCTCTGGTGGAGTAAAATCAGCCCACATTTCGTATATTCGACACCTCGGTAGTAGATGCATGTAATCTGAAGTACAGACAGCTGTGAACTGATGTTAGGTAAACTAAACTATATAAAATGTCTGTTTGTGACAGATTTGCCAATTGTTTACAGTTCTGTGGCGACACATTGTGCTTCATGTATATTTCTGTAAACCAGAAGTATTTTCATGTCGCTCATGATGTTGGCTCATATAAACAATGCTTGTGGCATTTTGGAGCACTGCCATTGATGCAAATTGCAGACGTTGCAAACGACCAGCCAAGTGCCTTGATGATAAATGCTTCTCCTGCAGACAGCCAGGCTGAAGCACAGGCAAAGTAATGTGGTGTCTCCAAAACAAAATGGTACATTAATCTATGTGGTGCAAATGACAGATATTTGTATTCCATCATCGCTATCAGATTATCCTTGACTGTCTGACTGGGACAAATAACATGCTTCATAAGTGTTTTCAATCGTAAACAAAATGATTCTAACTCAGTTCCAAGCCTATAGAGTTTACCACATGCACATCACGGAATTCTCTAATTTTCTCTATTTTGATATGTTAAGAGAAGACATGATGCTAGCAGGTCTGGTTTCATACAATACTTGATTTTTTTTTAGACATTCCACGTTTTCAAACTGTTTAATACATATATATTTTGTAGGTGGATACTCAGCCATACATGTCTTTTTTGCTCCTTAAATTACACTTCCACTACTTCCACGTTTTAAACTGTGTTTAATA
>JAQQZY010000024.1:7757730-7769131 GCA_030068375.1 Ostorhinchus rueppellii | reverse complement strand
TATATATATATTAAGTTTAAGTTTGATTTGGTCATTTTTCAGGTCAGTATCACACAGAAGAGCCCAGACTCAGGAGTAGATGAGAATCTCAGTCTCAGACCAACAAAAACAAGACCTGCTGTGAGCAGAAAAGGTTTGAAAACATTGTTTGTCATCACGTGTTACATACAATGCTACCATTATTTATGAGGTAATAATGAGAGACAACATATCTGTTAGATTTCTGCTAAAGTGAAAACAATAATACGGCAATGTTTTTTGTGGAATCTCTGAATTGAGGCTGTTGCATAAATAAGATTAGAAGAGGGATGTGTAATTGCTTTGTGTGCCACTTCTCTGGTTGTGTAAACAGAAAGTAGCAAAAAGATAAAATCAGCAAATGGGAAAAATGGAGAGAGCCTGGAACAATACAAGAATGACAACCAGACATTGTTGCTACAGGTAAAGATCAAATTTATAAACACATAAATATGGATTTAAGAGCTGTCATTTCTCAAGAACACATTTACACATGATATTTCAAAAGTCCAGCCGAGAGCTTTTCTTGTGGCTTTCTTTTCCAGGTGGAAGCGCTGCAGGCTCAGATGGAGGAACAAACCCGGCTGGCCAAAGAGCAGATAGAGTCACTGCTGGAGGATCGACGGATTAAAACAGAGGAGGCACAAGCACAACATCAGAGAGACCAGGAACGCATCACAGCTCTGAATGACAAGTATTTATGATTTGTGCATTCTTAGGTATTAGATTACTGTGTAAGCTTAGTATGTTTGCTGATTCTAATTGTCATATTTGGCCCTTAAAGGCTCCAGCGAACACAGAACCTGTTGCATGAAAGCACCAGAGATTTCTTGCAACTAAAATTTGACACACGGATGCATGAAAAAAACTGGATGTCAGAGAAGGACCGGCTGCTTAGAGAGTTGGATTCTTCCCATAACCGTCTGAGGAAAGCTGGATCTGCTGCTGGCCCTGAGTTGGGCCGAGGCTGGCAGCCCAGCAGCAGTACAGCCCTACTGCTCCCCCGGCCTCAACAAGAGGCACAGCAGGAAGCCCACAAGGAGGAGTTGAAGGTAACAATTGGGCTTTTCTGTTAATAATTTATCTGTTTATGTTGATAGAATCACTGTAGAATTGTCCTTGTGATTGGTGCTATGTCCTTAGGCAATGCAGGAGGATCTGAAACAAGCCCACCGTCTGGCAGAGATGTTCAGGGAGCAGTGTATAACTCTGGAGACCGAGCTGTCTCAAATTAGAGAAGAGGGAGATGTGGGCAGGGAAATATTCAAGGTACGATAGTTGAATTTCCATAAACATCCTTATGCTCGGTTTTAATGATTCCCAAACATATTGTTACAAAGTTTCAACTACAGTTCTTAATTATTTCCTTTTTGTGTGTAGGAGCGTTCAGATAAAATGGCCAAGCGTCTTCAGCTCATGACACAGCGTTATGAGGCTTTAGAGAAGAGAAGGACGATGGAGGTGGAGGGCTTCAAGACAGACCTGAAGCACCTGAGACAGAAACTTAAAGATGTTGAGAAACAGCTTCTCAAGGTAAAGGGAAATGAGGGTTTTTCCGTCTCCTCAGTATGTTGAGTTTTCCCTCACTTATACTTTTTTTTTAATCTTGTAAAAAAAAAACCAAAAAACATTTAAAACAAGTCACAAAATAAAACACGACATCGGCACAGCAAACTTCAAGATCACGTTACACCAGTCCATCATCTCCTTTAGCCTCTCAAATGCTGACATCAGATCGTTCACAATTCATCTTTTATTACTGTGTGTATGCTTTCAATAAAATTTGCATCTATTATATTTCAGGTAACTCTAAATGTTGGACCCAATCAGGATCTAGCTGTTCTGCATGAAGTACGCCAGACCAATGCTAGGACAAAAAAGGTCCAGAGTGAACTGATGACACTGAAGGCTAAAATCTATGGACTGGAAAATGAACTGCGATTTAGCTGAAGAATATATTCACGCACTGTGATCTGCCATGCACTGAGATATATTTTATATCACCTGTGTCCTGTACATTAGTACTTCTATGGTTAATATTGATATTTTGGCTGTTATTTGTATTTTGAACTAATAAAGGTATTTTGTTGCAATGATTTCAAACACAGTGTGGGATCTGAGTCATATTCTATACACACATAAATGTATTCTGAGAAACTGGGAAAATATAAAATTCGGTACTCTAAGCATTTGAAATGGTGATTAATTTTGGAAGAAAACTGAGCTCTGGACAGGTCAAAATGAGTAAGTTATTTGGAAAAAGGTTTTGAATGAACAGAAATGCATTATGCAATAGAGTGATGAAAAAAGTTAGAAAACACCATTATCTGGATATAACAAATAGAACAGCCTGGACAGAATCAGTCCCACACTAGTACAGTATTTCATTGGACAGCATTAGTTTTCCTTATGGCACTCCTTTACCATGACATTGTTTTTTTTATAAGCATGTCCAATTTCATAACACTTATTTCTGTAGCTTTTGGCCACATAAATAGTGACTAGACGTGACACATCCCCAGGCTGCCCCCACACGCTCATACTTTAGGCACTAGGCATGATGGTTGATATATTCATCCACATCCCTTCTCACCATGATGTATTCATTAGTCTGTAGCAGGGTCAGTCTGGACTACATGACTGTATGGAAACACATTCCAATCTTAATGTTCTAAAGCCAAGTCATGGTATAAAAAATGAGAATCTACTCAGTGCGTCAGTTAGGTTTAAATTACTTATATTAATCATTGCAGTAACTGTCCGGTGGAATGAACTTATCTATTTGGGACTTTTATTTTGGCCAGGTTGTGTATATGGCATATATTGTCAAGTGAGCAGACAATTATTGCTGTTGTTATTGGTATTAAATTAGCTATTATTATTATAAGAATAATTGCTATTAGTTATATAGAGACCATGAGGAATACAGATTGGGGTAGGAGTATATAAGTTTATACTTCCTACTGCTTTTCGAGCATGTGTCATTTTATTTATTTGCTAGTTGTACTATTACAACTTTGCTACATTGTTTACCTATCAACCTTTAAGTATCACTATTGATATCTGATTGGTGGGTCTTGTTTTGTTTTACTTTCTTTGTCTACATGTTCGAAATAAAATACGGGGAAAAAAATTAAATAAAAATAGGCAAGTAATTGTTTCCCCATTATGTTTACAAGAGGGTAGAAAGAGTTAAGTGTAAATATTTTACATGCCTTTTTAGTTTAGAAAAGAGTACAACAATCCTTCATATTATTTCAACGAACGGGACACTTCAAATATAGTAGAGAAGAAAAATAAAACACATTTTCCATTTAAACCTTTCAAAATAAACGTACGTACTTCCGGTGGGTAATATGTGACGTGATAACGTACCTGGAAGTTTTTACGCTCCTGCGGCTGTACGCATGCGCCACTTGGCATTACAGTAGTGAATGAAAACTGCCTCGTACCATGGAGTGATTTGTTTCCATAGATTTGAGTATCGGTTTTCTCAGTTAGCTTTACCATGACACATTTCTCAACTTGTCAGAGCTGCTAAACACGCAGTTACTAATAGCTAAGTTAATAGCTAAAGCTAACTTGTTCGTGTCTTTCATTGCGTGTTTACTTGTCGTCTCTAACCATTAAGTGCCTGAGGAAATGCAGAGAATGAGGCTTTGGAAAACTGGGTGGCAGCTGCTGAAAACTAGCAGTGAAGGAGCAACAAAACAAGTAAACAAGTTCTCTACGTCCTCAAGAAGTTATAGCCATGTAAGTGAATTTTTCATTTAAAATCTGTTTCAGTTATTGCGAGGATAAGTCAAATAGAAGTGAAAACAATAACGTGTCCTTGGCTTTTAAGATTCCACAGTGAAACGTGTAAATATTATTTTAAAGTGGTAAAGACCAGTATTAACGTTATGAACAGCATAATAACAGCCCACACTATGGGGGAGTTTACTATGTCTCACATTTATGCCTGCAGTCTTATTTATACCTGAGATATCTACATTAATAAAGCTTTACTATGTGGTGTAATTTTTATACTAGGAACAAAGCCAAGATTGGTTCTCTTTATCTTTACGAAGTAGCAATATTATAACAAGTGTTCAGCCTGTAGTAATGCATAAAGTTAATGTATAACTGCATGTTTTCATACTGCACATGTCACTCTTTGGCCCAGTTCCCTCCTCAGGGCCTCAACTCTTTCGGGCTCCTCTTTGACATTGATGGAGTGCTGGTTCGGGGTAGGACGCCAATCCCTGCAGCCAAGCAGATCTTCAGGAACCTGGTGGACAACAATGGAAAATACAAAGTGCCTGTGGTGTTTGTCACTAACGCTGGGAACTGCATGAGGCAGACTAAAGCTGAGCACCTGTCACATCTCCTGGAGACAGAGGTAAGCTGAACAAATAACACACTTTGATTTTATTAGTTAATAATATTTGCTTTTCTGACACCTCCTGTGTTTCTCTGACTCTCAGGTGTCTCCAGACCAGGTGATGCTGTCCCACAGTCCTTTGCGAATGTTTTCCCACTTCCATAAAATGTGCGTGCTTGTGTCAGGGCAGGGTCCAGTTGAAGAGGTGGCTCACAAGTATCCTGTTTTTAAAAAGTGGCTCCAATTCTTGTGCTCCCTCTGGATGTTGACCTCTAAAAATGCACTGTTTATTCAGTGTAGTTTTGGTCACGTTCCACCTTGTTATCAGTGTTTAATCTCTTTACACTTTGGTCCCTTTGCTGTGTGACTCTTTCTGTGTGTGCCTGTCATAGATTATCTCTATTCTTCAATCTTGTTAATGTGAGGTTTGTTTATAGACGTATTAATATCTTTGAAGCTTTGTACTTCACTTACTTATCTAAACGAGTCTGACTGTTAATACTTCTAGGATATAATGATCAATGTTTTCCTGATTTGGTATCGCCACATCACTCTGTGAGCTAATAAATTTTATCATGTATAGCAGATAAAATCCTTAGAAAACATACTTGATTTGCAGCAGGTTGCTTGTTTTTCATAGATATAAAGTATTCCATAATCCATTTTTTGAAATCCCTGCTCCTGTGTTTGACTTTAACACACTAAATTACAGCTTGGGTTTTCAAGATGTTGTCACTGTAGATATGCTGAGAGAGGCATATCCTCTTCTCGATGTCGTGGACCACAACAGAAGGCCCAAAGATAGTGTGAGTCTTAATTTTGAAGTCTGTATTTATGTATATGCATAATGAGCAAACATAAGACAACTTGCTTTGTACGTAATGTCTTTCAGATTCCAAGCACCAGAGGTTTACGGCCAATAGACGGTATGTTTACAGTCATCATCTGTTGTTAGTAATAGCTGACAATAGAACAGTCCACTGGTAAATGTGAACTACACTAACATTATTTTGTCATTCACCTGTATCATACTGCAGCTGTCATCTTATTTGGTGAGCCAATCAGATGGGAGACCAACCTTCAGCTTATTGTTGATGTCCTTCTAACCAGTGGAAGCCCAGACAATAACTGGAGTTCTGTTCAGTACCCTCACATCCCCGTCCTGGCCTGTAATATGGACCTCCTGTGGATGGCAGAGGCAAAGAACCCCAGGTACGTCAAAAATATACACACCATACGTGAAAAGTGTGTAAACTTTTGAATGATCTGTGTTGTTCCCACTTAAAATATCTCTGTTTTCTAGGTTTGGTCATGGTATGTTCCTGGTGTGTTTAGAAAGCTTGTACAAAAAGGTCACTGGTTATGACCTCAAGTACGAGGCTTTGATTGGTAAACCCAGTGTGGTGACATATAACTATGCTGAGCTCCTGATCAGACAGCAGGCAGAGAGACTGGGCTGGACCACGCCTGTGAAGAGGCTGTATGCTATAGGGTGAGTCCACTTTGACTTAAAAACTACAATGGCCTTCACCACTATTATGCCTGCGGTCTTATAATGAATTCCATTTTCTTAGTAAATTGAGTGTGTGTCAGGCACTCAACTTATAAATATATTTGTATAGTTACATAATTACAAATAAATAAATAAAACTCAGTATTTTTGAAGTGGATGTACTACTTCACTAGTGCATGGCTCTACTGAAGCAGGCTCTTCAGCATCCTTTTGATGGTAGAGTATTTCATGTGCAAAAAAAACTGTGCAAGAATATTTTTCGCCCTAAGTAGCTGGGATAGGCTCCATGCGACCCCCGTGACCCTAGTGAGGATAAAGCGGGTATAGAAGATGAATGAATGAATGAATGTTTTTGTATAAATAATTGGTGATAAAATCCGGAGTTTTTTTCCCCACAGAATTGTGACTTGAATTGAAAAGCCCATTTAATGTTCTGTTACCTCTTCCACAGTGATAATCCGATGGCTGACATATATGGTGCCAACCTCTACAACAGTCACCTCCAGGCCTATCGGCGTACGAAGACACAACAGCAGGCCAAAAGTGGAGGAGAATGTGTGGATCCCCATCCGGCAACTGCTGATGATGCCCATAAAATGATGTCAGATGAACTAGGTGGAGAACTGGGTGTACATGGAGCAGAGGGCCGTCCTGAGGGCTGCAGCTCCATCCTGGTGTGTACAGGCGTGTACAGCAGAGATCAGCAGGAGCTGCCCTCTGACCCCACACACACCGTCACTGAGCAGCGCATCTTCCACGGTCACAGGGACTTCCGCTTTGACCCCGGTCTCACACAGCCGTCTTTTGTGGTGCAGGATGTAAAGGAGGCTGTGGAGCTGGTGTTCCAACAGGAGGGCTGGCCACTGGAGTAGGATGAGCTACTTCAGTCCATCCAGCTACATTTGATAGCCCCATGTTTTCATCCTTTTACTCACAGATCTAATGGTCATTTATAGTAGTAGCAGAAGCTTTGAGTTTAATTTTGTCTCATCTATGCCCTGATTGTCACAGGGAAGATGAAGTCTTGCTGTTACTGTTTGTTCTTTTTCAGTTGCATAATGTGCCATAGGGTCACTGCAGTAAGCAGTAATATGCAGTTTTAATGCAAAAGAAGAGTAGGTCATGGGCAAGTCGCCATAATGTATCACAAACCTGCCACAGAGTTTTTAATATTTGTTTATGAAAAACACACATTTTATGATTTCATTGCCTGTTATTATATATGGTGTATATGCTCAAGAACTTTTCAGGTTAAGTGTGATGTCTGTCCATTCTTGAGCCTATATTTGCTAATTTTTGGAAAACAGATTGTAAAGAATACAGGTGTAGGGGTTAAGTTACATGCATTTTTACCAGCTCATATGTACATGTTCAAATAGAGTTACAGACATTTTAAGATGGATATATTTGAGTTGATACAGAAAGATTCTTTGGCCTTTGACACAGTGTTCTTTTCTAGAAGAGATAGATTTTATTCTTTGCACAACATGCACACAGTCTACCTAACTGGCTCATCTTGCCTTTCTGAGAAATCCACCCCCTAGGTCTCACATAGAGCAGTCCTACTGTTTGTTTTTACTGCTTATCATATTTCAGCTGAATTCCCTACATAGGGTGAACGTGTAACCACTAATACTGAGGAGATTAAACCTTCATTGTAATACCTCATTAGTTTTGGGTTTAACCTAATGAAGAGCACAATAATTTTATTTAAAAAAGTAGGTGAAAGTCAAAATATGAGAAATGTAAAAGTTTCCACAGAAATTAAAGTGGGCAGAAATTAAAGTGGTGCTATTTTCCTGTGAAGAATATTCATGACTTGTTAATATTTATGTCTGGAGAAGAATTTTACACAACAAAATGTTTGATTACATTTAGAGCACCAGTGAAAATTTTAAGTGCTCTTAAGTTACTGGTAATAACATCTGTCTGATTTGATGGTTAAGAAAGTGGATCTTAAAACCGTGTTGTATGAAAGATCGATTAAAATAATGAAAGATTCGAAAAGTTGTGTGATAAGTCAAAAAACATCATGGACTGTAGTATAATTTTCATACAGTTGGTAATGATCACATTCAAAATGGATATTGCACAATACAACTGTCATTTAAAACCAAAGTTATACTGATTTTACTTAGTATAAATATGAAAATACACAATATGAAAGCAACACAAAACTCATTTACACACAATATATGTGTCATCTGCTAAAACATACACTAAGTATATAAATAATCCCTTTTCTCTATTAGTTTTTTAAACATGTTTGCTGATGACAGATATTTTTAAGTCACTGTGTACGTGTCCCTCAGCACCCACACTTCTTATCTGAAGGTTCAGCGCCGTAGATCTGGTGGGAGCTGTTGCTTAACATAAAATGAGGTGAATCTGCGGGTGCCTCATCTGTGATGGTCATGCCGTTCCTCGCCAGCAGCTCGCGAGCCATGAGGATGAAGGCCGCCTCCACGTTCTGAGCTTCCTTGGCTGAAGTTTCCAGAGCAGCCAGGATGTGGTTGTTTTCTGCCAGCGTGCACGCGTCCTCAAACAACACCTGCCTCTGCATGTGGAGGTCTGACTTATTCCCTGCAATGTTAAAAATGGAAGAAAAGCAGATTTAAAAAAAAAAAAAATTAGAAAAGAAAGCTCAGCAAGTGACATGTTAGAAGATAAAAACAGAGCTGCTGCTACCAATTATTTTCATTCATCTGCAGCTGGATTTCATAAATACAAAGAGACTTTATTTGTCATTGCACATTCATTTACTTAAATGTTTTTGTTGAGAAAATTTGACAAAATAAAAATACTGAGTGCCTTTCACACAGCCCAAGGTGCATTCAAAGAAACTGGAATTTCAGTGTTTAGCAGTGAATGATATTTATTTCAGTAATCCTTAGTTTAAGTCCCCTAATTCCCAAATACTTGGCAAGTAAATGTAAAGAAAATTATAGGGTATTATTGGGTTGAAGCAAGTATGTAAATGAGTAATTTGTTTAATTAAAAAAAAAACTTCGCTGAGGTCTTTTTTTTTTTTTTTTTAGCTGTTCTGTCTCCATATTTACCTATTTATTTGTCAGTGCCAGTTACCCAGTAATATACTATAATTTACCAGATAAGTCATTGGTAATTAGAACACTGTAACAGGAATAGTTATTATCTGTTCAGTAGCTGTTTCAAATAGAAATGAACCCTCAGAGACCTACAGCGATTTTTGCAGCTTCCAAATGAATTTTTCTCAACAGAGAATAGAATAGAATAGAGTAGAATAGAATAGAATAGAATAGAATAGAATAGAATAGGCTTTAGTACTCATTACACCAGTTGAGCAATGAAACAGCAGGAATATCTAACCTTTCCTAAGTAATTTAATACCATCTACTTTAATATTATCTTCTGCGTTTTGCAGTTTTTCAGTTAAAATCCGATGTTTTCATGTATTGAATTTCCTGATCATGTAGATGTTCATAAAGGCTCATAGAAAATTTGAAGGTCATGGTATCAAAAGAGAGGAAACTAAAGAAAAGGTGTCTTTTTAAGCATTATCCATCATTAATTGAGCACAAAGACAAGTAAACATACCCACTGTCATCTGTCAAAATACATTGGTTTTACTGGTGAATCTATACTGCAGAAGACATCACTGTTTACACATTCACTATGGAGCTTCTGAACATCCAAATGGGTCATATATGATGATAAAAAGCGGAG
The DNA here is from genome assembly GCA_030068375.1 of Ostorhinchus rueppellii. NCBI lineage: Eukaryota > Metazoa > Chordata > Actinopteri > Kurtiformes > Apogonidae > Ostorhinchus > Ostorhinchus rueppellii. The sequence goes on along the minus strand of JAQQZY010000024.1, from coordinate 7,759,532 downwards.
AAACTTCATTTTACCTCAATTATTATTAGGTGTTGACATGATTAGCGGTTCAGATTAGTGGTTATTCAACATTCTAGATAGTTTTGGTCACTGGTGGATGTCAATATCTTTGAAGGTAAACACTTATTTTGGATGAATACAGATGTGGTTGTTGTAGAGGTGAAATCGAGGGAATGTGTTTTTTCTCTTTACATTTCATCTAAATTCTAAGAATGTGGGTTTGTGTGTTTACTGCTCACTTTAATCCTCTTGCTACCTACCAATAAGTATGAGTACTATGCTGGCGGCTCCGTACTGCTCCACCTCCCTGATCCAGTGGGGTACAGATTCAAAGGTGGGGCGTCGTGTGATGTCATAAGCTACCATGGCCCCATGAGCGCTGCGGTAGTAGCTCTGAGTTATGGTGCGGAAACGCTCCTGTCCTGCTGTGTCCCACACCTGCATCTACAATCAAAAGGCAGATTGGTGAGAATAAAATGAGCACAAAACATGAGTTAAATACCCCTAAACAAAAATCTAGACAAATGGGGACCCCACTGCCATGCTGGAGGTGTGGTAGAATATGGGTATTTTGTGTAACATACTGTTTTTCTCTATGCTTGGGCCTCTTGTCCATGCATTAACATCATTTTAGGTCAGTATTTGTGAATATGTGTAAGAACTCTGGTGTGTTTGTATCTATATGGACATGGAAAATAAAGACAATAGAAAAAAAATAATAATAATGGTGGACTACCATGCTCATATATTTTGGTGGTATCAGGCTGTTTTGGGAGGAAGTGTCAAAAGTAAACTGTAAAGCACTAGGCTTTGAGGTGAATATGTCTTTTCCCTTGGACTTCCCGTAGGGCACAGGTGTCGAACATGCATAGGATGAATTTGAGAAATGCAAAAATGACACTGAAGATATTAACCAGCAATGGTGTAAAAATCATTTCAGTTCAGGTTCCACATACAGACCAATATGATCTCAAGTGGATCAGAACCAGTAAAATACTATTGGAATAACCCATAAACAATGGAAGATGCAAATTTTGTCTTTGTTTTAGTGTTAAAAAGGTAGAATATTAATAAGATTGCATTTGTTTTTCTTAAGACATTTCAAGCTGTTCATGTTATTCAGATTTTTAAACACTTGATGCAGATTCTCGCAAATTTGCATCACTACTCACTACTTCGACTTGAAAACAAAAACACAAGTGATTTTTTTTTTTTCCATAATTAGAAATAAATTTAGGCGTCAAGGGGTTAAGGGAATGTAGTAGATGTTAATATCATCATAATGTAACTTTACTTTTTCCACTGTTATTATTTTACTGGTCCGGCCCACTGGAGATCATACTGGGGTGAATATGGCGCCTGAACTAAAATAAGTTTGACACCCCTGCCCTTGGGGATTTAAATAAGAATCATTATTTTTTATTTATCTAGGCTTTTTTAAGGCAGCCAGCAAAAAAATTATCACAAGATTCTGGCAATAAACACACAGCCCTTCTGTGAACACTTTTATAAATATTATGAATCAGTTACATCATATGAAGCAGATCACTTATAATCTGAAAACTACAAAAGGATGGAGAAGGACACTGGAAAAAGTGAACACTCTTCTTAGCTCAGTAATTTAAAAAATGCTACGAAGTTTAACCCCTTGATGCAGATTGTCGGGAATTCATATCATCACCCCCACACCCCCACCCCCGCCCCAAAATACAATACACAAAATACAAATTTTCAGGGTATGTCCACTCTGGGTCAAGGAAGAGATGATTCAATTTTGGAGGCGTTTTGAATCACCGTCTGGA
>JAQQZY010000024.1:7720174-7731117 GCA_030068375.1 Ostorhinchus rueppellii | reverse complement strand
AATTTACAAGAGCCACTACTACTGTAATCAGATTACAGGTATTGTCTATAAATGATACATTTGATTCAACGACAGGGTATATGGAACATTAAAAAAGTACGACTGTTGGATGGGAGTCACAATAAACTTGTCGGAGGTCTGCGCTCTCAGAATGCTTTTCTAGTTGTGTATAAAATCAATTTTATTTCTTCCTTGCCTACAATGGATTTCAATTTTCTCCTTTATCATGTTTTATACAAACATTTGTATAATTCCTCTGCAAACCAAACCTGCAAAGACTTTTATAGAAGAAAAATGACGATATTTATTTGCTGCAAAACAAATCACATTAAAGCTTCTTTGGTAAAACTTTAACTGTGAACTTGTCTGTTAGTTATTATATTACTATACTGCTTCCCAAAGCACCTTTAATCTTGAAGCGCTGACCTAAAGACATATGGGTCAGTAATGTCCCGTCAAAAAGTGAACTTTAATTGACTGCTATTCCAACATTTATTTCAATATAAAGTAGCTCCTTGTTTTGGATAATCCCTTATGGTCCAACAAAAGCAAAATGAATTTAACAGTAAAAATGTAGGTCATTTAACAACAACTAATCTGTCAAATGTTCCATCAGACAGATTTTGAATTCTGTGTTTTGACCCATATGTAACTTTCAAATAAATACTGACACCTCATAATATTTTATCATTTTATTAACATTGAAACCTTACAGTATAAGCACAGCTCGTTTGTTTTGTTAGATCTTAAACGTTTCAACAGTTTCAATCACAGGTGAAATCACTCACATTGGCATCATTACTATTTTTTTTTCCTAAACTATACATCAACAACAATACAATAATATCATTTATGAAGAGAAGTGACCATCAAGCAGCTATTTACAGTCAAATTTGAGCAAAATGTGCTGTAATATTGATATAGCACTCATTAAATATTGAGTGTTTTTACTTTGAAGAAATTATCTCAATTGATGACCCTCTGGAGACCATGAACCCTGGGGTGAGTGGCTCTGAAAAAGTGGTCTGAACCCTGTGAAGGAGTGTCATGTGACCAGAATCAGAAACACTGTAGAAGGACAAGCTCCCTCCTCCATGGTTCAGATATACACCTACTGTAGAAGAGCAGGGACCTGATATTTTGGTTTTGGCTCCATTGTGCCAAAAAGTGCAACCAGAAGTCGAAAGGGAAAAGCACCAGGAGTGGTCAGTGTAACCGAAGCCACACTCCTCCACTTCTGCCCTTTTATAACACACAGCCACTTCCACCCTAGGGCCTTTCCAGTGAACCTCCCAGTAGCAAACACCAGACAAACTTTCAGCACACAACACCTGATCATATTTGGTAAATCTGTCTGGGTGGTATGGGTAGCCCCGGGGCTTTTTAACCCAGGTTACCTTGGTGTTTCCTTCAGAAAGCATTAGGTTTTCAAATGCTGTGTTAGGATCCAAACTGAGGCGGAAGGAATCTGGAAAAATGACAATGATTGTTGTTAAGGATTCCTTCTGGGGGAAAACAAAAACAAAAAACTGAATCAATATGAATTAAAAGGACTCACAAAGGGAGAACTCCTGTCTGGTTGTGGGATCAGGATCAATTTGAACTGGAAGTAGAAAACATCATAATCACATTTCACATTTTTCATTAGTATGATAGATGTAACTTTATCATTAAGGAAACTAATTTAATGTCTTAAGTTGTATAAATGGGAGAGGGGGTGGGATTTAATGTTTTCTTCTTCCCACTCCTTTTCAAGCAGTACGTATTGAATTTGTTTTGTTATTGCTGAGGTACTTTTTTTTTGTCTTGACATTTAAAAAAAAATGTATTTAATTTATTTTTTCCTTTGTGTATCTGCTCTGCCATTGGCTCTTTGTATTCATGAATTGTTTTGGTTCTTTCCTTTTGTGTGAAACAAAAGAAACAAACATTTGGGGAGAAACTTTCAAAGATTTCTTAGAATTTTATAAACTTTTGATCTACAAAAAGTGCTAATGCAGTTCTTTTCTTACTCGTTTCAGCTATATCTGCAAGAGCCTTCACCATAGTTTCCAGTTTCCCTCTTAGATCAGAAACAGCTGTTGTCACGAAGTCGAAAGGTGTGCGTAGTTGGATGTTAACATCAGTGGACACGTTAGGTTCAGGTAAGTTTAAAATGGAATGGCAGGTCTAGAAGAAGGAAAAAGAAATGAGAAAGTTTTACTATTTTCCAGTTTACATACAGAATAATATCGTCTGTGTGAATTATACCTGCAGGAAACGAATGTGATCCTCAGAGAGTGAAAGTTGCTTTATTTCCATTCTCCTTCCTCCTCATCCCAGAAATCTCATTTTCCAGCTGGTGCACGAGCGCCTGGGCTCGACAGACGGCAGCGTTTTCCTGAACTCTGATCAGCTCCTTCACGGCACAGCGCTGTTTATCTGCCATTGAAACTATTTCACTGTAGACTTTCTCATTTTGGTTGACTGCTTCGTCCCCAGAACACTAGCAACATAAAAAAAAAAAACAACCCACAAATAATATCAGTTCCTGTTATGATTACGAGTAAAGGAAGTGAAGTATGTGTAATGAAGTGAGATTCACCCTCAGCCCAGTGATGGTCTTTCTGAGCTGCTTAAGCTGCTTCTCTTTCTCTTGTATTCCCTGCTGGTATCTCTGTTTTTTCTTATCAAATTGTTTCTGCAAATAAAATCATATTATTCACATTACCAAACAGGAAATAATAAACCACATAGTAAAACCTAGGCCTCTGTTATTAAAGAGTCCACTTTAACCCATAAAGACCTTGAAGTATTTTTTACGGTGGCTTCCAAATGTATTTTTTGATGCGGGAAATCAGGGAAAATTATGTTTACTGTACAAAAAGCTATTAAGAAAAGATGCATTTCTGTTTTTGGGGTTAAACTATGGAAAGACATAAATATATATTTAAAGATGTGCAATTCATGAATGGTTTTCATAACATTGGTTTGTAATAATATTTTTGAGGGATACAAGCAGGAAGAATTTTTGATGTTTTGATTGACAGAATAAAATTGATTTTCATTTGAATTTAAGTGAGGTGTATATATTTAGCTTCTGCCTAAGTCTATTCAGTCTTCAGAATTCAGTCTGTTGACTTACAATCAGCCTCACTGTTTGTATTTTCTGTATTATGGATGGTAACTGAATAAACCTAAACTAAACCAGTTTTTCTCTCCATTTAACCATTGCAAACTGGTTTAACACCATTTGTTATAACATGCATTTTTCTGTGAAAATATAGAATTCCCTTAAATTTAATTCACTAGTCATGTAGGTGTTCATAAAAGCTCCCAGACCATGAAAAGCTGAGAAACTGCCTTTTACCTGCACAGACAGACAGGCAGAATTGTAGCGCAGTAGCAAAATAGAAAATAAGATCAACAATAGAATACAAGTGCACAGACAATACACATAATAAATTATAGGGATGCACCGATACCGATACTGGTATCGGTATCAGCCCCGATACTTCACTAATATACTCGTACTCTTTAAACAGTTGCTGATACCATGCACTGATACCACCAACGTCCGTCCGAAAAAAAAAAAAAATCCCTCTGAGAACGCACAAACAGGAGACACTGCAGAATTCACAGCCCCATATGTTCCAGTGAGTTGTTTCTATTGGCCCCCAACCAAATAAATAATCAGAAATGCCAGTTTTATTGCCAGTAGTATTTATTATTAGGGTTAGTTATCTACAGTCTTACTTTCTATAATATTTTTCTTCTTTCTCAAGCACATTGAATGACAGTTGTGTATGATGTGATAAAAAATTAGGCCTATTGATATTATTTCACAAATTATTAATTAGATGGCCTAGTTCAACAAATATTCACCTTGTTAGTAGCTAATTTTCAATCAAAACAGTCCTGAATAGCCTAAATATGGAATATCGGTATTGGAAGTACTCGGTATCGGCAAGCACTGAAATGATTGTACTCGTACTCGTATCGGTTTTCAAAAAAGTGGTATCAGTGCACCCCTAATAAATTAGACATATAAAAAGCAGAAATGGTAGAAAATTCTGTCAATAATAAAGTAAGGATTATTAGGATTAGTGGATTAACAGGTATTAAAAGATTTAGATCAGTAGATTAATTTGGGTCTATGAGGGTTAAATATTATGACCCACCAACTTTGACACAGGGTCCAACAGTAAACTGACACAGAACTTGACCAGTTCTAATTTCTTAAACTGCATACATACTTGCTTTTCTTTCCTCTCTGTAGCAGCTGACACGGTGTCATGGCCTTTATGTTCGTCCATCACACAGAGCAAGCAGATGCATTGCTCATCAGTACGACAGTAGACTTCGAGCAGCTTGTCATGCTGACAGCAGATCTTCTCCTGGATGGAAGCTGACACTTCCACCAGCTGGTGTCTTCTAAAGGCAGCAGACACATAGTGGGGCTCCAGGTGAGTGGCACAGAAAGAGGCCAAGCACACAAGGCAAGACTTCACTGCTTTCAGCTTTCTTTCAGTGCAAAAATCACACTCCACATCCTGAGGCCTGACTCCATCTTCTTGGACCACAGAAACTGTTTCTACTAAATCAGCCAGCACTGTGCTCTTGTTCAAGGCGGGTCTGTCTCTGAACCTGAACCTGAACCTACACTGGGGGCAGTAGTAAACACCTTTATGACCTGCTTGATCCCAGTAGCCATTTATACAGTCCATACAGTAGCTGTGGCCACATTGGAGAGTCCCAGGGCTCTTCAGGACATCCAGGCATATGGAGCAGCACAGACGCAGCTCAGAAAAACCCTCAGCCATCTTTTCTCTGTAAGTTTCGCTTTCAGTGAAAGCAAAAGTAGCACAAGAGGGGAGGGAATTTCTGTCTTCTTATATTCATACCACATGTCTGTCACTTCTACAAGAAAACTACATTTACCGAGATCCAGCTTTAACCAGTTTTACAAGATATTCTGTTGCAACTCTAGTCCAATTATGTTGCACAGAGGAGGGTAAAAGTCCTACCATGTGTTGGTTGTACTTGTTCATTTAACACAGGTGATCCCACTAATGATCCCATCTACCTGGATGAGGAGTCGTGCTTATCAAAATAGGCTGCTTCAGTGAATGGTTAGAACAAATATGTAGGTAGGACTAATACTCTCTGGAGCAGTTACCCACCTCTATTGAATCTCTCTCCAGAGAATCCTACACATATCTAAAAAAAAAAAAAACAACAACCCCAAAACAACTAATTTTACTGTTATCAAACATTGCTTAAGAACAAACAAAGAAAAAACTTACTGCATTCAACTGTAGACAGTTTGGGAGATCACGAGATTTGAATAAAACGCGAGATTTGTGTGGTTTCCATGGAAACGGAGAAAGCCCGAGCAATGAGGAAGGGGCGGTGCGTATTTGTCAGTGATGCTTGTTTTAGGAGAATCGACTTTATACGATGGAATTACCAGAGACTGTTCGAAAACGTCTAGAAAACTTTTCTCGAAATGTTTTATTTGACCAAAATCGGACTCAGTCTCCCGAAAAAGAGCATGACACGTTTCTGCTACACGGTAAATGGGTCTAGATGCAGCTCATGTTATGGGCGAATTAGCATAGAGGCTAGCTTAGCTAGCATCAGTGAAAGTGGATTTTTCTATAATACCAGGTCGTTGTTATTCCAGCTGTTGACCTACATGCACTAATGAGTAGTTCTTTGCACGTCTGTTAATGTTCTGCTGGGTTTGCTGTTTTTAGACAAACGGGTTCTGTCCAGCCTCCACCTCCAGATGTCCCTCTACTTTAACATGTGGTTCTTCCCTCTATGGTGGATCAGTGAAACGGTCATGCTGCACCTGAAGGTAAGACTGCAAGAAGAGATGGGACATAGAATACTAGCCAAACAGCAGAAGCAGACTTTCATCTGTTCTTGTATTAGAACAAAGACATGTTATTTCACCTCCTTGTAATAATGTACCCAAAGCTGTGACAGAGGGTGACACATGTGGTGCAATATTTTAAAGAACTGCATATGTTCATAGTGTTTGTCAGGATTAGACCTAGCAAGTGTAAACATTCCATGCCAAAAAACAAAACTGAATTAACAATATGAATTTCAGTTAATGTAACTACTTTGTTTTGTCATTACTTCTAGTATCCTGCTTTGCCAGACTACTATAAGTTCATCATTGTCACTATTTTAATCCTGATGACGCTGATTGAGGCCATAAGACTCTATCTGGGTTATGCTGGAAACCTGCAAGAAAAGGTACTGTACAGTAGGATAGAATGGGCCACCAACACAAAATCCTGAAACACATTTATCAACTTGTTAATATTTTTGTAATAACCGTTTTTGTGACAGGTCCCTGAGCTGGCTGGATTTTGGCTACTCAGTATCCTGCTGCAGCTTCCATTAATCCTGTTTCAGCTCTTCAATGAAGCCATTCTCATACAACCCCTGGAGAGGGCTGTTCACATAGTTCTCTGCATTTTCGTACTCACACAGGTATGATTAAATTCTATTTTAAAACTGGTGTCTAACATTTACTTATTTAGCAATACAAGCACTTGCACATGGTTAAAATGACATATTTTCAAGCCTTTTAAAATTTGGTTTTGGTCACTAACATAACTTTTATTTTTCCATCCACAAATTTCAAGGCCCTCTTTGGTTTTGTAGCACTGAGGGATATGGTCAGACACACAGAGAGTCAATTTCATCTGCGACAGTTTGACTGAATTCTGAAAACCTGCCTTTGCTGCCACATCTGAACCCACCAGGACAGTGCGCCTTATGTCATGACCCCTCATCCTGAGGCACTGACGAAAACAAAACAAAACAGTGTCACTTTTTTATTTAACAGTAATTTGAGTGTTTCTAGCAACATATGTATTTTTTATATATATTGCCTACTTTTTATTGCTGTGTTGTATATATTTGCTTGTATAGTAAAATAAATTACATTTGTGTAATAAACAGTGTTTGTGTCCCATACAGTATTTATTTTTACATTATGGTTTGGAGTAAATTGTTAAATTGATAATAGTTTGGAAAAATATTTTTTGACATAGAGCCAAGGGTCTCTGGATGACAAAATGTGTGTTACAGTGGGCCAGATTGTGATAGTTTTGAGAGTATTGCGTCTTCTGGACCCATGGGTATTTGTTGTTCCTTTCCAGAGGAGTACTGTATGATGTCATTAATCTTAGTGGGTGTTTGGAGCCTATGCAGGATGTCACTCTGTGGACGTGGATAATTCAGTCTGCCCAGCGCTGACAATTTTCTCACGTGGGGTAAATTGTGCCTTTTGTCTCCCATGGTCTCCTTGAGATCTCTGAGGTTGAAAAGGAGTGAACACAAAAGTATCAAATGTCTATTCAACACTGCTAGTCATTAAAAAAGCAAATCAGGGCAAATCCCAGTTTTTGAACTGCATTTGTTAGTTGAACACAGTGTCAAAATGGCCACAGAGACTGCTCATCAATGGTCATCAGAAAGAGGAGATCTTGTGCTAAAGAGGAGTACGGGGAAGAAAATGTTTTACCTTTGTCCCTTTGTGCCCTTCAGCACAGGAACAAACAAAGCACTATCTGCCTCTTCTCCCACAGGGATGAAACTGGGGGTTAGAGTTCTTTGGCTCCGCTCTCCAAATGGTACACACCTCAACAATGACATACTTGGTAAATTACCTGCAAAATGAGAGGAAAAAAGACAGTTTCTCATATTTTGTTACATTTATACAGTTATTTAAGGTAATATAATTACATTTAAATGCACCTTCTTTGGAATGCTCATCTTGTCTCTCGTTAATGGAGGAGTCGTCAGGTGTAAAGCAGAGGTGAGATGTATGTAAAATATTTCTGTCTTTATAAATGTACCGACTGTAAAATTTCTCTGCAGTGAAATTTGACAGGAAGTGCATTGTTGGACCAGTACTTGGAAACATCTTGAAGAGCATACAGGAGGGACATCTGCAAACAATACATATGACACGCTGAATCCATATTTACCTGAACGTATTGACTACATTATAATGATAAACTTTCTCTGAGGTTTACCTGTGAGGTACTGTCACTGAAGTAGGCAGCCCTGACAAAATGTGATGACTTTTATTAACAGGTTGAATCATCTGAAATATGACTTAAAAATAAATCGGATGCAAACTCCTAGTAGTTATAAGAACACAAAAAAGACAAACCTCTGTAGACTTTATAGGTGGCAAAGAGCTGCCGGGGGTATGGGTGCTGTTTGGGTACATAATTCATTTGAGGCGGAAGGGGTGCACTTAGGTGTAGCAACTGAGACTTGCATCTACATTGTCCCAAATCCATCCTCTGGTCCTCTGTTGAAGAAAACAAACCCTGATGTTTTTTGCCAGTGCCTTACAGATTGAAAATATACACATTTCCCCACAGAACACCAACCGTGTCTATGTTTCAGACAGTTGTGGTTAGCAAGTGTTATGACTCTGTGGTCATGGTGGATCACTTTTAAATATTTATCTTAATCTGTATTTATTCAGTTTTTTTTTTTTCCCTGTGTTGTCTGTGCCCAATCTGACTTAAATTTTGAAAAATAATAAATTGTATTGGACAGCAAACCTATGCAGCACAGGTAAGAAAGGGAGTCTTGTATGCTGAGTTCAAATCTCCCTAAGCCAGGCATAACAATAGATCCTGATGATATGAATGTGATTTGTCGAATGGCTACATGTTACCTGTCTGAGGAAAAGTAGGTATGTATGAGCTGAGATCAGGACTTGGTTTTGTCCTGTGATATGGGCATGGGACCCTGATGTCTTCCAGAAAATCATCCTGAAATAGAGAAAATGTAATGGATAAGTCAAACTTCGAGATTAGGTTCCATTCCTAAAGCATCTCTCGTGGTATTTGGCAATTTATCAGATGTATATTATGGTTTTTAAAATAACTGCAGTACCGTAACTGGTCAACAGGTGGTGAGTGTGAGTATATTTTGGTGATCCCTACCTTAACAGGCTCACAGCCTTGCCACAGAGTTACCTGACTGACCTCTCCAGAGTTACCAGTGGAAGGAGGAAGCCCAGCTTTTCTTATCAGGCCATTCATCTGTACAAAAAAAAAAGAATATTAAAGAAGGACAGATAATGAAATCATCTGTCTTCTCTACTCTTCATTAGCTAAACTGGCCCCCTTTCTTCTACTGCATACCTGATGTCTTTTTCTGTCTCTTCCCACATGCTTTCCTTTAACCATGTTCTCATTCAACAAGTTCAACTCCTGCAAAGAAAAAACACTAGTCACATCTACACAATGTTAGAAATGCAGAAATGTGGTTCAAGAAAACTCATAATAAAGACAGTAGAATATCAAGGGAAGCCTCATATACTTTGTGAAGTTTCCCCAAAATTGTTTAGCACCAAAAGGCAGCCAGGCTACCATTCTGCTGTCAGGATGCTGGACAAGACAAGTTTAAAAATTTTTTAAAAAGCATTAAATAGAAAATAAAACACAAACATAAGTGGAATTACTCTAGTTTCTCACAATATTGTGTTTGCTGCTTTGCTGGATCTTTGGCTGTGAGGTCAGTGGTCTTTCTGGTTGCAGCCTGTTGCGTTCTTTACGACTCTTAAGCCGTCTCTTTTTCTTCTTCACTGGAGTCTGCTGAGGGGGAGTGCAACATGTGATATTAACCTCAATGAAGCATTAACTCATGTAATTACTATAGAAACTTGTTCGTTATACCCCTGCAAGGAGAGTCTGGGGCTGGTGCAGTAAATGAACAGGCAGTCCATCAGAGTCTGAACTATTTGAGCCACTGGTGCTGTGAAAGAAAAAAAAAATCACAGTTAGTCCATAAGGAAGATGATGCTTGAACACAAGGATGTCCATAAGTGCACAATGCAACAGGTCACCCCTAAACCATGGGTTAATGATCAACTTTGTGGTTGTTTCATCAGGCCAGTTCTGGACCCTCAGGTGAAGAGAGGAGCAGAGCTGTGAACTGATCCTCATCTGGCAGAGAGGTGGTTGGATCTGATTGTGGGGGAAGGTGCTTAACAGACTCAGTAACCCCAAACATGTAGTGAAGGTTTACTGGGAAGGTCTGACAGGTACAAAGATTCCAGAGTCTTTATTGTCATTATACAAGATAATGAAATTTTCCTTTGGGCATGCGGCAAAAAGCAAGAAATGTATAACACTAAAAATACACATTATATATCCAGGTGGCAGTTGAGGGTAGCAGCAGAGTGAATAAAGTGTGTTAAGTGCAAGTCACAGTTTGGGGTTCAAGTTTTTCTGCAGGGGGATGTGCATCACTGTGGGGCTATTGCTTTCACAGCTCTGGGAAAAAAGTTGTTCCTGAGCCTTGTACTGCTTGTTTTAATTGTCCTGTACCACTTCCTTGATGGCAGCGATACAAATAGTCTGTTAGCTGGTTCAAAGTAGCTACAAGTACCCTATATTCAACCCTTACCTCCGACAGAGCTTCAGTCATATTCTGAGGGATCTGAGGGACATTGAGTCCAAATGGGCCATGTTCAGCACTTCCATTGCAGTTATGACAGGAACCCTTGAAGCTGGTGGTGAACACCAACAGTAAAGGGTACCATCAAGCTGAAGAAGGACACCTATCAGGCCTGGCTGAGGGATCTGACAGGTATCGTTTGGGTCAAACAAACAGTGAACAAGTAGCAGTGGAAGAAGCAATGATTTGGCCATGGGAGGAGTTTGGTAAGGCCATGGAGTATGACAACCAGATGGCTTGATGACTGGGAAAATCTATGATGCCTGGATCATAGATTTTGTTATGTTCATGTACTCATAAGTAGAGGGCTTGTTGTCAAAAAAGAATTAACAAAAAGATTCTGATGGAAGAGTCATGAGATACCTTTACTTCCAATAAGCCACACACACACACACACACACACACACACACACACACACACACACACACACACACACACACACACACACACA
>JAQQZY010000024.1:7694671-7712467 GCA_030068375.1 Ostorhinchus rueppellii | reverse complement strand
TATCTATCTATCTATCTATCTATCTATCTATCTATCTATCTATCTATCTATCTATCTATCTATCTATCTATAAAAAGGCAAAATTCTAACTTTAATCTCAAAATTCTAACTTTTTTTCCCCTCCTCAGAATAATGATTAAGAAAATGTATTGGACCTTGTTATTTTTTTTTCAGTGGCCCTAGTCTTCCTCTTTAAGGTTTCTAAGTTTTTTGTTTGTTTGTTTTGTTTATTACAAAAAATTTACCTATATGACCTTGAAAGAATATTTTCTTCACAAAGCACAATAAACCTTTTTTGCATTAGTTTTGTAAAAATGCAGTCCTGCCCCAAATATACAAAAATTCATTATTATAAACTTCCATCACATCTATAACTTACTGATTCACCTGCAGTTAAATGATTGAATGTGAGTTTAACAGTCCAGTTAAGAAAACACACATCTGCTATCTGAATTAGGCTTCATTCCAGTAAATATTGCTACAGCTGAAGCACCGAGTACAAATATACTAATACAAGTGAAAGTCCTGAATCCAAATTATTATGATGAAAGTACATTTTTGTACTTTAAAGTGGTAAAAGTAACAGTGAGGCCTACAAATTCTACGAGATGTCCCTCTAATGTGCTGTAAGAGTATTTTAAAGTTGTAGTTTGTGAAAGTGGAGGCAGTTTTACATCATTTGTGTACTACTGGGCAGATGAATTATACATCATTTATGTAAAAGGCTGATTCTACATAGCTAATAAGTGTAAGTTTAAAGCAAGGTTTTAAATAGCATTAAATGAAAATACTTGGAGAACAAGTACCTCAAGTTTAAACTAATTCTTAATCTTTTTAATTCTGCTCAAGCAGAATAAGGAAAACTTCATATCATAGTATTATTTTTCTATGTTTTACAATCAATAACGATGGATTCAAGATCGACTTTGGCACCAGATTCTAGGTTTGGGAAAGACATGACAGTTTCACAGCTAATAATAAAAGTTTGATCACAAAGGTAGAATATAAAAAGTACTTATTTTGAAAACAACTGAGAAAAAAATAGACAAAAGAGGTTGGAGAATAAAACAGGTTTTGGAACATTTAGTAAGATATTGGCAGTTCATTTAGTTTGAAAAACAAAAAAAAATTAATGTATTTGTGATGCACTGGGTGGCAGTATAGTTTTGTGCTATGCACTGTTTTCTTAGAAAATAAAATCTTTAAATTCAAAAAATAAATGTGGTTAATTAAGTATTAAAAGCAATGTGCCCACAGAAAAATGTTTTTTTTTTTTTTTTTTTTATTATGTGATGACTGATATCCTTCAAGAGCACATAAAAACAAAGAAAGATTTACTTTGAAAAACAGTTTAATAATTTTTTACAAAATGTACAAGTAATGTTCCCTCCCCTTCCAAAAACATGGCTTATAACATGATACATTTTATGTACAGAGTTGTAAAAATGCTCCATAAAATAGACAATCCTTCCCAACAGACTGTCACTTAAGAGGGTGTGTATACACAAGAAGAGTGTGATGCACGACTGATGAACACAAGACATTTGGCACATTAGTGACTAGACTGAGCCAAAACAAAATTGGACATTCAAACCCCTGTGGTGAATGGCCCGCCATGTTAGGGCCTCGAAACATCTCACGAACAATAACATTTGTTTTTAAAACAAAAACAAAAAAAAGGAAAATGAATGCCAACAGATGAAACTTAAGCCAGTGAAGGAGGACCTTATGGTAATGTGAGGAGTGGATTAAAAAAAAGGGATTGGGTTGGTGGCCAGATGTTACGTGCTGTTCATCTTCCTTTTCTTGAGTCGTTCCCGCCAGTCTTCAGGAAGTGCTTCAAAATTGGCATTCTTTGATGCTTTTCCCCTGCAGAAACAGGAAACAGCACAATGGTTAAAAACCTGAAAAAATTGCCTGAAACATAAATCACAAAAAAGAAAGAAGACAGCTGTATGCATGCTATAATAAGGTGCTGCATCTGTATAATAGTGCATAGTGAAGGGACGGCTACTTTTTGCAGCCTCCAATATTATGAACATGCTTATAGTAGAGAAAATAATAGAGAAAAGATAAAAAGTAACTGGAATCCAGTCACATACGTCACAAGTTGCTGCTGCTTCCATTCCTCAATACTCTTCTTATTCAGTTGATCTCTGTCCTCGTCGCTGGAGCTGCTTTTCTCTTCCTCATCCAGCTCTTTCTGGATGCTCTGCCACTTCTTCACCAAAGAAGGCATTTTGGTCTTAACTTTCTTTGACTGCTGATAGAAGATGACAAGAGTTAAGAAGCAAAAACGTTGTGTAAGGCACAGCTTATGTTAATTTAAAAATCTATTCCAATACCCTCACCTTATCCTTTTTGGGCTTTTTGGTCTTGTCTATGGGTAAAGGTTTTGGTGGAGGTGGATCAAAGGGTGGTTGGGTTAAAGGCAGTGGAGGCTGGGGGGGCAGAGCTGGGAGAGGTGGGACTGGAGGTTCAGATGGGACTATAGGGGCAGCAACAGCCGGAACAGCCCAATAGGCAGCCACTGGCATTACAGGAGCTGTGGATGTATTAAAGAAATGTATTTATTGTACCATGTACTGTATAATGTGACAAGTACTTTAACATACAGGGTCAGAGAGGGCTGAGGGCTGTTATCATGCCCTTGACAATATCAGACTGTGTACAAGTATGTGAGCTGGAGTTGTTTTAAAGAACAGAAATTCCAACTACACAAGAAACACAAAATGCATCCATGTTCTTGTGTTTGTGATAGAAACAATAAACATGATGATACCAATAGCACTGGAAAAAAAATAAGAGACCACTAATAACTTTTGGAATGTAATCAAGATGAAAATAAATTATTTCAAGTTAGTAACTTTATTTTGCTAGGCCTGGGATAAAGTACGTAACCGTTATGTGGAAGACTGATGGAGAACATGCCAAGAAACATGAAAATAAGGGTTACTCCACCAAATATTGATTTCTATACCTACACATACCTAGAAATAATAAAATCAATAGTTTTATAGATAAGTATATATGATTATTGTGTAAATGCAGCTGTTTTTACCTGCACTGACAGCAGGTTGGGTGTAGAGGATGGGGCTGCTGCCAATGGTAATCGTTTTATTCATTTGGCCAGCTTTACGTTTCTGCCCCTTCCCCAAAGGGCCTGAAGACTCCCCAATCTGTTTGAATGATAAGGACACGTTAAAAACTGCTGTGTATGTCAGTTCTGAATAGAATTAGAAGGTTAGAATATTAACTTAACAGGAAACGTCTTTCATACCTTTGTGCTTGTAGTGCCTGGAGGTAAAGGAGGTCTACTGCTACCGTCTTCTTCTGTTCCAGGGGCTGGAGGCTCGCCGTCAATGTCATCGTCCATCTCCATCTCCACCTCCATGATCTCGCTATCGCTGTCGGGCAGGGGTGGAGGAGGAGGGGGAGAACCTGGGGGGAGCGGTGGAGGAGGGGGGTAGTTGGAAGGTGGTGGTGGGCTGTCTGGAAGGGGAGGTTGTGATGCAGGCCAGAATGAGGCTGTAGTGGGTAGAGGGGGTGCAGGTGGGGCAGGATATGCAGGGGATCCTGTGTAAAGAAGAAGTTCAATCACATCTGAGCCTCAATAAATAAAATCTAACTGAACAGTGATGATAGTAGCTTACAGTATATCCTACATTTCTGAGAACAGAGGTGACATTTTCTGTCTGTCTTTGTATCATCATACTGCACAATTGTAGAAAAACATGTGGGCTGATTTAATTAAATGTAGTGGAAGGGGTAAACATGGGTAACGTAGGAAGACACAAAATGTTTGTGTAGACAAGAACTTGATTTTTTTCCTCCATGGGGTTTGGTTGAATTAGTGAACTTTTTGGAGGAGAGTCCTACTATAATTCTTTCTCTTCTATGCTATATAACAATTGTCATTTATTATTTCTGAAGTATTCTTTTAATTGATATTTCTCTAATTCTCTGTACAGTGATTCCTTGTAGTTTCTTTACTGGAGATGGCCAGTGAATAAAATAAACAATGCTTTAGACAATGATAATTAGACTTAAATCATCTGCTGTTCACATGTTCCCCAAACCATAGAGGGACTGGCTGAATGGAACACAAACTATGGTCTCTTACGTAGACAATTCTTCCTGTATTGGTGCGGGCTTATCACATCACATTAGTCTAATTGGTTATTAGTCTGTAAGCAGTTGCTTAAATTGTAATTCAATTGCTATTTTAAAATTCAAATTTCTTAGCATGGATGTAGTCTGAACTTGATGCTTTATTTAAAAAAGCAAAGAAAGAGGAACAAGTCCATTTAAACATACAACTTACAATGAAAATATTTAAAATGAAGCAGTGATGGTATATTATTTGTCTGAAACTCTTTTCATCTCAGCTGAGGTTGTTTCATATACTTTTTCTTAACATGGCTTTATCTTCTCACCCACCTGACACCCCACCAGTGGGCGCAGATGAGGGTTTTGTATCCACTTGATTGGAAGTTTGTGCATCATGGCTTCCTTTGGCATCCTCCACCTTGTTGTCCTCTGTTGGGAAATCCCACTGCGAGGCACCGGTCCGGTCGTTCACATAAAAATACCGCCTGTGTTCTCTAAAAAGTGGGACAACAGAGATAGAAGACAAGAGTCTCAGCGACAGGTCCTGAAACTGGCTGACTGGCATGATACCCTGGGGGAAATGGGGCAAGAGCGTGGACAAAATGTCCACAAATGGGGGGGGCAAGAGTGTTGGTTAAGGACAGCAACTTGAGCCGTCAAGAAGGAGGGCCTGATTAGAGTGTAATTACTGTTGTGGACAGGGAACCCACCTTGCTCTTAAAAAAGAAAAACAAATAAAGCAAAACAAATCATCGCTAGGTCCTGAAAGTAGCATTTAGCAGCTCACACCATGGTTGTCACCATTTTTCTGTTTTAGACAACCATTCCCTCCCAGACACAGGAAAACGCCAGGGAGGAAGCATCATCATCATCATCATCAATCATGGGTGAGAAAATGACAAGCACACAGTCATCTCTTTTACATCAGAAACAAAGATTTCTCTCAATCAAGAAAATAAAAAACAGGAAGACATGAAATAGAGTTGGTCTGACCTGCTGGATTCCCGTCATTGCTCCATCTTCACCTTTTATTTGATGCGTGACACTCGTGGCTTCCAGGGCATCACTCTGTCTGCATTGCATTCTGGGAGTTGTAGTCCTGTGAAATGCAAAGCTCTCCCGCGCAACCAACCTTCCTACCATAACCCTCCCGCCTTACTAAATGTTCCACTCACTGGAACCCAAATGAGTTTACAAATGCCCTCACAACAAAGGGCTTAAGAGTCTGTGTTTTAGAGACAGGGAGTCCTCTCTGTGGCATGCATATTTAACAGGAAGCAGGCTGGCCCAGAGTGGATGCCCCCTTTATCAGTACTTGCACAGCAGAGTGCCAGGACTGCATCACAGAAACCTGAAGAGTCGGTTTCTGATTTGTATTTTTAATCCATTCAGACTGGTTAAGCTTCTCCCCAAGTCATGACACAAAGTCTGCAACCTCGGCAGTGAAGCGGGTGTAGTCACACGGTAAGATTTTTGGGGTACGAGGGAGTTTAGAGATGTGAAAGGTAAGGAGCTCGTACCTGTCCCAGTGGCAGGACCAGCCTTTAGGGGTGGCGTTAAGTTCGTAATATTTTATGTGTTCGGCAGCTTCCTGCAGCCTGCGGCGGAGATAGACCCCGTTCAGAGCGCCCTCCCTCCAGTCAGCGATCCTCGTCTGTTTAAGAGATAAAAAAGTAACAAGGCAGGGGAGAAACACAAAACACGAGTGAGATTAAAGTCAGTCCAATGGCTGAAGGGATTGAAAAGAGATCAAGACAAGACCTTGAAATAAATGAATAGATATAGAAGAGTAATTACAGTACTTTCCAAGATGACACCCGGTGATCGATTATAATGAGAATTTTAAATATTAAATACTGCTACGTGGCTCTGTGCATGATAATATAACTTAAAATTAAGAATTAAATATTTCAGAAGTCACAGTGGGATTGTTACAACAGGATGCTTTGTTCACTACTTAGAAACTGAACAGTTTTCTTCTCACCTCAGTTTGGAGCAGAAGCAGCTGAAAGTTAGAGATTGCCTTTTTATTTATCCCCAGGAACTCCATCTTACTGGTTAATGTGTTCGCCAATTCCCCAATCTGAAACTGTATTTGGTGAGCATTAAAACCATGCATCTGAAAACATCCTAACTGAGGACTCATTAAAACTGTACTGTCAAATAGTTTTTACCTTAAGCTCAGGCGTTTCCACCTCATCTTTCGCTGGGGGCTTTGTCCCAGTTTTATCCTCGGAGTCTTCTGGTTCTTTGTCCTCATCCTCGACAACACTTTCTAGAACCTTTGGAGGGGCTGCAGGATATAAGGGGTATTTGGTTAAACAGTAACAGATGAGATTTTGGATTTAATTCCATCCATTTGAAGACATATGAAGTAATGTGGATTTACCAGGTTCTGTGCTCTCCTGTTGGTCTGACCCTCTGCTGTTTGAGTCAGGGCTGGCTACAGAGGGAAAGGCAGTCTTCCACCGATTTTTCTTGAGTAGAACTCCACGAGAACCAGCAGCTTCTTGGCTTGCTTCAGAACAGGGGCTAGAACCCCCTGCACTTCCATCACCTTCCTCAAGCGCCCGTAGTTCAGCCTAAGAGTCATTTAAGCATTGAAAAAAAAAAAAATCATTACATCTACCAGAATAGTAACTTATTTAGAACACAGAAACACCAAAGCACATGCTGCCATTTCTCAAAGATAGGAACCTTTTTTTTTTTTTAACTTTAATAGAAGAGCAAACCTTTTTCCTCTCTAGAGCCAGCTCTAGTTCCATCGTGTCTTCCTCAGTCTCCTCAGCATCAGAGTTCTCTCTTGATGGCTTCTTAGCAAGATCTTTCTGAGCAATGGGGACTGACTCTTGGTCCTGCACTGGTGCAAGGGGTGATCCTGCTGGGCAAACGCCATCTCCATCAGAATCCAAACTGTTTTCAGGCTCGTCCAAACCTTTAAGCAGTCGTTTTCTCCATTTTTCTTCTGCCTCTTTCACTTCTGAAGGGATTAAGGGACCGAGCAGAGAGGCAGCCACTCCACGGAGCTCTTCCTCTTGACTTGTGAGGCCCACTACACTTTCTATTACATCCTTCTAGAAAAAAATTATGTGAAATTAAACAATGACAATGTCTTTGTGTTATGAGAATTAGAAACGTAATGTATTTTGTAATGAACATCATAAAACTTGCCTTTACTTTGGTCTCTTTCGCTGATGTCTGAGAGTTTTCCTCTGTGCAATGACCTACATGGGCTGTACCATTGCCATTTACACCAGTGCTATAAAACAGCAATAAAAAACAGACCACACAGAGTTGAATTTCTATATCAGACTGAAGCAAAAATAAGTGCACTTCCAACCAAAAGATGATATTAACAACCTCAAAGTATTAACAATGCCAAGTCTGACACCAACATACCTGTTTGCATACTTTGCCAGGCTTTGCACCTGATTAGCCAGATAGTGTGGCAGCTCCCAGGAGACTTCATTAGAAACCGTATTCCAGTAATAGTAGCAGCCAGAGTTCTCATCCCATACCTCCTGCCAGTCCCCCATCTCTACATCCACTAGAAAAAAAGAGAATATACAGAGCACACGTTAAAATATATGGAGTATTTGTCTCACCACATAGTGATCAGTAGGATTACAATGCATTTAATAAATGTGTAGCACTTGTAGCTGTTACTAAACAAACAACATAAACAAAGGTGGCAAGAGGATGTGAGCACCATAGTCCCTTTGACAAAGAACCCAGCAAGAAGAAAAAATGATTTCTTATAGAACATGACAGTAAATGAGACTGCGATTGGACGATGAGCCATTAACAACATGAATACAGGTACACAGAATAGACAGTTACCTCCAGCTAATGAGTACTGAGTATTGAACTCGAACTGAGCTTCTGTGACTTGTTGA
This sequence comes from Ostorhinchus rueppellii, assembly GCA_030068375.1. Classification (NCBI taxonomy): domain Eukaryota; kingdom Metazoa; phylum Chordata; class Actinopteri; order Kurtiformes; family Apogonidae; genus Ostorhinchus; species Ostorhinchus rueppellii. Next base: position 7,704,461 of record JAQQZY010000024.1, on the reverse strand, counting down.
TTCTGTCCTTCATTGGCAGCTGTCTGCTGAGTATTAACTTCAGGTCTGGGTGGAGTGGAAGTAGCAACAGAAGATCCTGCACCATCTGTGCTTGGCTGAGTGGTTATTGCATCTATTTCCTGTAAAGTTAAAATGACAATAAGAAAAAATATTTATGATGAAAATGTGTTTTTGCCTCAGTCTGAATCTTAATACTATATATCCAAGTACATCAACCTAACAATGTTTTATCCTGTCCTGTAAAAGTGAAATATATTTTCCAAATATCCGTGTTACATTTGGATGAATCTCGGATCAGTGTTCTGTAATTATAACTGTCAATCACAAAGGTGACCCCTTACTCTATGAGAATGCTTGTGATTAGACAGAAAAAAAATATAAAAATAAAATCACCATAGTGAATTACATTGTCTACAGTCTTAAAACACAGGCAAAAAGTAAGTTGAATGGTTTTGTATCCTCTCAGACCACTTGTGTTACACTATGCTGAAAAGGTAGTTACAGATTTGGTGCCAGTGACAAAGAATAGCACTGTAGCTTTAACTACACAAACATCCAATTCAGTTCTTAGTTGTAATAAATAGCAGTGACCAATAACCACAATTTTACTTGGATACTTTAAACGCATGTACTTACATCAAGGTAACAATTCATAATGCCGTGTTATGTGCTAAAGAACGCATTAGTCAAAATAGAGAATAAAACATGCATGCAGGAAACTGTACTTACTGCCATGAAATTGGCCAATGTGCTGTCAATGTCTGCTGACCGGTTGAGGGGATTTGCAGTGGATCGCTGAGAGTCTCCCACATCCTCCTCATCACTATCCTCATATGCTCCAAGCAAAGACAAACCCTCTGCAGGTGAAGGCAACACAACTTATCAACGTTATTTTGTTCTCTCTTAGTAGAAAACAATAAATAAATAAAACATAAACCGTTGTAAAAACATGTTTGCTACCTGTGGCTTTCACCGTGGAAGCCTTCATGTTAGTGCGTCTGTCTTTCAGGAATCTGTGCCCATCACTTTCCTGTTCATCTGCAAAACAGAGATTAACGCTGAGTTACAAGCTAGCACGGCGCACAAACACTCACACATAGCGTTAGCACACACTAAGAAAGCAGCATTAGCTCATATAGAGACTGTCTTTAAAATTGTTTTGTACATGTTTAACACGTAATTGAACATAAGTGTTATTTAGCTTTTTTTTCTGTTATCACAGCTTGCTGGTACAACGTTGGCTACGTTCAAGGGGCGAGTCAATTAAGCGAAATGCTAACGCTATCTAGTAACATGATGGGCGCGTTAATGTTGGTTAGCAAATTGGAACATACACTTTAATGTAGTAAACACTTAGTGGTATCAGTTAGTTATATCCTCATAGGATTACTTTTCGTTACATTATAATTAATGGAGATAACATAAAATTGTGCTGTCCATCCTTTAGCAACATGGGCCTAATCTTCAGTTGCAATACATCGAGGTACAAAACTAGTCGACCGACAACAACCACTCACGTAGGTTAAAAGCTTACCGTCTGACCCCGACAACGCTTCATCCCTCTCCCCGACATTCCCACTACGTGATCCGGGAGGCGATAGCTGTAAAATGGTTCTTCGACCCACTGCTCCACCCGTGAGACGACTTTTCTTCCCCATCAGTCTAACGGCCTTCTTCCTTCACTGGTGTCTATCGTTGTTGCACTGTGGCTAAATTGCTGCTAGCTAACGCTAGCCGACACAAAGAAGGTATGCACTTCCGGTTCATAAGGTCGTGTTTTGTTCGCATCCGTGTAGCAGCAGTTAAATTGCTAACAAGCTTAGACACCCTTCGAGCCGGTTGGTTGGTTGAAAATTGTCAAGATTTAACCACCGCAAGGGGAACATAGAAGAACCATGCTAGCAGAGTAATGAATTAGAAGCTTGTTCAGTAAGTGTTTGCTGGGAGACACAGCAGCATGGGAGGGTAGCTAAAGATGAACACTTTGACAGTTCCGGAGGGGAGCCACCCACTTACGATGCCTGAATATAAGAGCCCAACACCGCAGCAGCAACAGCAGTCCGGACTCGAGGGTGGTTCGACTGGTGTTGCCGGGACCAGAAGAAGGTCGGGCAGTTCGAGACCGGGCACCATGGGGGCTGTATCCTCACCAGTCCTGCACTGGATGCACGATGTGGCATCTGTGACTCTCCTCAAAGCAAGACGGACTTTACTGCAGGCAGGTATCCTGTTCTGCGTCCTGGTACTCCTGCTCTGGGTGTCTGTTTTTCTCTATGGAAGCTTCTATTATTCCTACATGCCCACTGTGAGCTTCTCGACCCCTGTGCACTTCTACTACACCTCCAATTGTGACACCTCAGAATCGGAACTTTGCTCATTCCCTACAGCCAACATCTCTTTCATGAAGAACGAGAAAGACCAGGTGATGGCTGTCGGGCAGCCCTATCGAATATCTTTGGAGCTAGAGATGCCAGAGTCTCCGGTGAATGAACAGCTGGGTATGTTTATGGTTAAACTGTCTTGCTATACTAAAGGTGGACAGATTGTGTCATCTGTGGGACGATCTACAATGCTCCATTACCGCTCCAGCCTTCTGCAGACCATCTCTACTTTGCTTTTTTCTCCTCTTCTTCTGACCGGTATGACTGAGCAAAAGCAGCTAATCGAAGTGGAGCTCATTTCAGACTACAAGGCAAATGCTTACCAACCCACTGTTGGTGCAGTCATTGAGATCCACTCCAAACGAGTTCAGATCTACTCATCTCAGCTTCGTATACATGCTTACTTCACGGGTATACGTTATGTTCTGTACAACTTCCCCATCACATCTGCAGTGATTGGTGTGGCCACCAACTTTGCCTTCCTCAGTGTCATTGTGCTGTTCAGCTACCTGCAGTTTATCTGGGGTGGGCTCTGGCCTCCAGATCAAGTAAGAGTAAGGGTTATGATGGGTGACAACACTCGCATCCAGCAAAGAAAAGAAGAGGTCCGGAAGCGCATGGAGAGGGAAAACTCACAGAAGGAACTGGATTCTCCTAAAGTGATTGGATCAGTGAATGACGCATCTGACTTAAAAGGAAATGACACAGGTTCAGAGAAGTCATCAAAGTCCTCAGAGATCCAAGACACCCCAGGGTCTGATGAGCTACACACCACAAACGAAGAGTCTCATGACACCAAGATGTCTGAGGAGCCAAACAGCTCAGATGTGTTGGATGGGTGCTCACTGCCTCCAGAGAGTGAGACGGAGCTCCGACAGAGACCCAGACCATGGATGAGTCTGTGAATCATCACTGTACACATAATTAGATACTTAATGTATGTAATTACATGCCTCTTAATGTGCAGCCAGTGGAAAGTGGTGGATAAAATAATTTTCAAACATGAATGCAAGTGCATGAGCATATCTTATATTATTTAAGCTAACTAACAACAGTTTTTTGTCTTGTTGATAACATTTTACCTCAGTATTTCTTTGACCTCAGCTTGTTTCTGTTCTGCTCATTGCTCAGTGGGTAGCAGCACTTTTACACTTGTTACTTATGTACCACCTGTGTTTGGATGGTGCCCATAGCGGGAGGTTCTGCATTCCAGTTGTGGCTTGTTTTACACTGTTGCCCCCAGGAATGTGACTGTCAGGTGTTTGCTAACAATGTAACACACCCATTTAAGTCAGCTGAACCAGTTTATGTTTCAATTCTCTCACATCAGTAATGGTATTTTTGTGCATTCAGGCAGAGAAACTCCTGATTATATGTTCAAATGTGGGAAGACTTGACTCTTTTTGAATGTAGTTTCCTTGTATGTAGAAATGGTAGCAGTTTTGCAAAACACTTTGGGAATTTCCATGAGTTTCACACTAAGAAGATTCACTTGAACATGCCATGTGATGTGTTTTCACAGAAGGTTTCTGGGAGCAATTAGATTTGGAATATTTGTCCTACAAAGTGTCTTTTAATTATTTCCTTGGAAAAGTGCTGTGTGGGTCCAGCCTGAGGGATGTAACGAATCTGTTGCATTTATTAGTCTTTTCATTTTGCAAAAAGTGATGTTCTGTTTTAGTGTAATCAGTGATTTAACAGTCACGGTCCTTTTGTAAGAGGATTCAACGTTATTACAAAGCTGTTATTCATTCCTTCACATTTTTGCATTCAGGATCTGTTACAGTTTGTACTCTTTAAGTTGATTTTCTGAAAAATGGGATTTACAGGGTTCATCCCAACAAGGCAGATGTATTTTAGATGAGTCTTAATATATTATTTTAAAATTAAGAAACATTTAAAAGGAGGTTAAGTGAAGTCACTGTTTGGAACTTTTGTGTTGGAGATAATGAAGAAGAGATAGGAACGATTCATCACATGGATTTATATCCATGTTTTTAATTTGACAAGCAAAGGATTAAAGAGAGTTTATGAAAGTGTTTGTCGATAAATGTTTGAGTACCAAAGAGAGTAAAATACAGTGCCCCTCTCATTTGTTACCTTATAGTCTTGCAGAATATCTTGTATGCATCATAACATGAAAACTTACTATGTTAAAAACCAAAACTAATAAACTGAACACTCCAGTGCTCTTTTTGTCATGTCATATGTTTCAAGTTATGCTTCGATGCTACGTTCCTTCAGGTATTAGAATAATTCATAGTCTTAAAAGTAAGGCTTATAGAAAATGCATGTAAAGTTCTATAATTGTTATATCTGGTTTGATCAAAAATACAGGTTCATATCAATAAGTACATAGTTAAAGTATTTTCAGTAGATTATTAACATATTGACCACTCTTAAAATATCAACCTGGAAAGTGTTGTATTACTGTTTATTATTTTATGAAAATACATATTAAACACCAGTCGACGCGGGTGGGGCCTTTCTGTGTGGAGTTTGCATGTTTTCCCCATGTTTGTTTGGGTTCTCTCTGGGTACTCCAACTTCCTCCCACCATCCAAACACATGCACTGATAGGTTAATGTGTTAATCTAAATTTCCCATAAGTGTGGATGTGAGACTGGTTATTTGTTTCTATATGTCAGCCCTGCGATGAACTGGTGACATGTCCAGGGTGTACCCCACCTTCGACTCCAGAGACCCTAGTGAGGACGAAGCAGGTTCAGATAATGAATGAATAAAAATGCAGGTTATTAGTTAAATCAATAAGCATGTTCAGGCTCCAGTTTACAGCACTACATTTTGCTACTTATTGTCACTTAAAACAGATGAAATAAATAGATTTAACAAAATGCAATAGTATTAGGACAATAAACCTACCTGTACCTGTGTAATGGAATAAATGATTTATGAACATAAACTAGAAACATGTTTGTGGGGCGGGGTGGGGGTTGAACATCATGCAGAAAAATATGGAAACAGTATGTGTATACTTATATAGTTTTGCAGGATAGACATGTTGGATCTCTACCTTTAAACCTCATACTGCTCTCCAAATAAATTACACACAAGATCACATAAAAGTTGACAAATGCATTTTTTTTTTTTAAACATTTTTACAATATATGTGAAACAAGTTAAACAGATATTTTCATATATGCATTTGAGTTCAGGATCTATAACAAACACAAATCTAAAATTCTTCAGAGTGTGAATATGGTAAGAGCTAGTATAACACAATGTATATATGTCTGACAGTATCGAAAATTTTAACTGTAAAACATGTCTATACAAATTGCTGATTTACACAGACTAAAGAGGGGTTTTTTTAGATGGAAAAACACAAATTCACTCTTCCATACTGTTAGAGATAAGCAGATTCTCAATAATAATTATAATAATTTAAAAAAACACAGATGCCCATTTTGATTGTTTACTTTTTAAAATTTTTTAAAAAAAAAAAAAAAAAAAAAAAAAAAAGGATTCAATTGTGCAAATATGATACATGATAGTGGAATGACAGTCAGGTTTACAGAATATTTTCCTGGTAGCCTGTGGGATTGAAAAGCTGCATTTAGGTTCTCTTTCAAATCCGAACCTTATGGTGATGATATTAAGGGATATTAAGGCCCATTAGCGCTCTTTATTCAAAGCCACAGCTCTAGTCTGTCAGATGAATTATGCATTGGTCTGAATACAGAGTGCACTAATTGACTTAAACCATCCATCACTTCTATTAAAACCTCAGCAAATTTAGCTTCAGTAGGTGCAGATATTTTCTGAGGATAAATGTTAAATATCCTCAGTTACATATGACTTTACACTTAAAATAGTGTCTGTATTGTCAATAAAATGTATTAGAATTATCCTTATCCTCAGCATGTGACTGACAAGTAAGAAAGACATTCCACATGGTGCAGATACAACTGATAATAGACTAGTACCTTTAAAAATATTAATATGAACTCTATGGACCTTCATATAACTCACTTCTACACAAACTCAGATCATAGCAACCTGTTTCTTGGTAGAGGCAAAATTGATGTTGGTAAAAACAAACAGTAATTTAAACTGTACGGTTGTTGCAAGCTCTTATATAAAGATACACAGAAGTCTGACTAATATTGAAGCCACTATGATTGTTTTGACCATATATGGGCCAAATACCATGAGGCTCCTGTGCAACACTCTCAGACAGGCTCTAAGTGAAGCACTTGAGTGGCGTCCTGTGCTGTCAGCCTGCGCCACAGTTGGAGGTCACTTTATTCCTTGACCTTAAATGTTATGCTCTTCGTCATTGTGCACCTCCGTGACCTCGACTGTAGTTTCACTTGCAGTCTTTGACCCTTCATCTTCTTTGTCAGTGTCAGGGCTGTCTGCCCAACGCCCAACCCTTCTCACCCCTTCACCCACTGCCGGAGCATTAACACAGGGGTTATGGTCATAGATTACGAGTTTCAACCCCTGCATGTGGAACAATCCTGGGAAGTAACGTATTTTATTGCGGTCCACATCAATAACAGCTAGATAGTTCATTTCCAGCAAAACTGGTGGGAACTCTGTCAACTGATTTCCAGCAAGCCAGATACTTCTGAGCTCTTCCAGTCCTCTCAATTCTTTTGGTAAACTCCGTATCTGGTTATAACCAAGGTGCAAGGTCTTCAGATTGGAAAGTTCACACACCACCTTAGGAAAAACCGTGAAGCAGTTAGTCTCCAGCCACAAAGTGTTGAGCTCTTTGAGGTCTCCCAGTTCTCTCGGGAGGTGGTAAAGCCTATTATTACCCAGGTAAAGGATGCTGAGCTGTGGTAATTTGCAAACAGCTGCAGGTAGCTCCTCAAAGCAGTTAAAGTCCAGGGCCAGGAGCTGCAGCTTCCTCAACCCCTGCAGCTCAGCAGGGAGGCTGCTGAGGTTGTTGTCACTCAGGTAGAGCTTTACTAGCTCATCAAAGACACAAGCGGTAGCAGGCAGACGACGCAGCTGCCGGCCGCTCAGGTCCAGGGTCCGATCCAGAGGCATCTCCTTCAGATCTCCCACTAAGAAGCGCTGAATGCGTTCAGAAGGAATGAAGGTGATGACGCCTCGCATGGTATTACCCATCACTTTCTCTGATCTGGTCCTTCACTTCAATGTAGAATCAGAAAAGGGTTGGGCAAACGGTTGGCAGCTTCATGGACGGTACCCAGTAAAGGCTCTCCATTGTCCCTTTGGAGTAATTAAATTAAAAAAGTTCAAGACAAAATCAGACATTTCTGTCATTTTACATCCATAGTTATTATGATATTGAGTTGCATCCTTGTGGAAAGAGTTATATATTTAGGTATAAACAATATGGTAAGAAGAGGAGATATGATAATGACACATTAAAAACACCTACTTTTCACGGTCTCCCGGCTGATGTCCATAACTTTCAGCATCTCCTACAATAAGTCATTTGTTTATCCAACTTAATGAGCTAAAAGCATTGTATTCTCTAGGCAGATATTCCCAGTACAGTCGTGTATCTCTCAGTGGCTCTGAGCTTTACCCTGACTTCCAAGCCAATAGCAACCACTGGCTGCACTCTCCTCCCTATTTGTGCCTAATGACTTTCCCCCTTCTTCATGACAGAGGTGGGAGAGAGAGAGAGAGAGAGAGAGAGAGAGAGAGAGAGAGAGAGGTGGGCATTGTGCCATGGATAGGCATAAGAACCACTTTGTGATGAAAGAACGGCAAAAGGTCATTTACATTCGGTTTTAATCGTCCAGGACATAGACTTGGGCTTGTGACATTAGGTATCTCCTGAGGAAAAATCCAAGGCTGTTTTGCTGAGAAAGTTTACAACTATGTGGTGTGAAATTGTTCTGCAGAGGGAAATTTTGTCCCAGGATCAGTGAAAAACTTAATCAACATGTTGAGTTGTGTTTGTCAGGGGATGTAGAAGAGTGGAGGTGCAGCGTAGTTTGACATTGACAGCTGGGATCATAGAAGAGTTGGATTTTAAATGAATGTAAAACCATTTCTTTTGTTTTGATCTTTGCTTTGTCACAAAGTGGCGTGTCATCATTATCTGCTTGAGGCACCTACTTGTGCTATCTTACATACTTTCATTAGGGCTATTTTCAAACTAGATAAAAGTGAGAAAGAATTAAATTTTTCTTATCAGGGCACCTCCTCTGTTTTTTGTTCGCTGACAGAATGTTTTTGGCCCTTGTCCTTCTCCTTATCTCCTCGTTGCTGCTTGTTGGCCTCATACCAGACATAGATAGACCTGTATGCGATTGCTAAATTATATTTAGTACGCAACACCTCATCGGAACAACACAGTCATAAATAAGCATTTCTGCATTGTAAATTCACTATTAAAAAAATCCAGTTAATGATTTTAGTTGCTGTGTGTTTCTGGGCTTTCCGTCATTACTCATGCCATGCTGCAGATAAAGTCACTCAGTTGTCAGATACTTAGTTGTCATGGTTTTGTAAATTGCTTATACCAACAGGGCAACTCAACTAGATGAAAGCTTCTTCTTACTATGTCTGAAATTGTGTTGATTTTCACTCATTTGGAGTCCAATTGAAAAATTCTGGGTGCAGTATTTGTTGTAATTCATCTATTATACTTTAAACAAACCCTTCAGCTGGAAGGATATAGATACTCAAGAGGAAATATGGTAAATAAAAAGGCCAGTATTTTAATCACAAACACAAGCAACTTTTATTATGAAATTTCACTCACTTCTGCCATCAGTTTTATAAAATTCACACCTGAACTACAAATCCTATTCTCTAAACCAAATTCATTTCAGTGCAGGGGCCACATACAGCCCAATAAGATCTCAAGTGGGCCAGACCAGTAAAATAAAAACGGTTAACTTAGCATTGTGAAAATGTTTAGAACTGCATAGTATCTTTCAAAAATGTGATTAACATGAACCACTATGAACAACCTCAAATTTCTTACCAAAATTAGATACAATTTTAACAATATTATGCCTCAAGTTCATCATTTATATGCATGCATTACAACTCACAGACCACAAAAGATCTACAAATGCACAAAACATTTTGTAACAGGCATGGTATTGTTAAAATTGTACTTACATCTCTTAAGACATCTAATTGGTGAATCGTATAATATTGTGCTATTACTGTTATTTTAATTTATTAAACTGAAAGATTAAAGAATGAAAAGCCAATGTGGCTACATGTTGTAACCTCAGTAAACCTGAATGTTTATTTTCATTCAGGTTATTCACATTTTTTTTAAGAGGATAGATTCTAAAAAGAAAAATTTTCATGTATTCCTGTGCCAGCTGGGAGCATCACAGGCTTATAGTTGTTTCAAGTGTGAAACTTTAATTTTGTTCTGGTCCACTTAATCAAAGTCAGCCTTTGTTCATAAATTATGCTATGATTTGGCAAATATA
>JAQQZY010000024.1:7603015-7613156 GCA_030068375.1 Ostorhinchus rueppellii | reverse complement strand
TTATAAAAGATGATATTCTGTTAATAAAAACTCAGTTGTTGAACTGCTCAGGCTTTGTATCCCGTATTGAAGAATAAAGCTCTGTGGACTCAACTTTATTGGATTCCAAGTGCTCATTTGCGTTTTCCTCAATAAAAGATTTGAATACTTAGAACGTTTCAGAAGAACAAATAGTAAGGTGTTGAGGCTTAGGCAGGACCAGGCTTAGTCTCCAGTTGGCCATAGACTTGGTCTTGAAATCTGGCCTGAAAATCACAGCTTTTCCTAAAATTTCCAAAACAAACCATAGTATGATCAAACAGTACCATTACATGTAGAGAGCTATGTGATTACAACACAGTGTTTCTGGCAGGGAATGTTTGCTTTTACTGTAACATCAGAGAGGCATAAAATTAACCCTATCAATGACAGCTGATTATTACCAAACAATCATGTGTTCAGATGAATTTGAGTTTATTATTGCCAAACATCATCAAAAACATGTGTGAGATGTTAAATATCACCAGTGTCAAAACATAGCACCAAGCATTTTTCTGTTTACATCGTCCTGGCAAAGGCGACGAATGAAACTGAAAGAAAAATTGAGTGGAAAATGTGCGCTGCTATCAGAATAAATTAACTATCTTTTTCATCATTTCCAGTCTTTAGAGATCAGGCTGGTATTGCCATACAGTGCTGCAGGTCAGGCCATAGTTCTCCTCTTGCACAGATTTAGGCAGTTCAAACTGATCCAGCTGATGCAGGAGCCGTCGGATGCTGTGCTCCTCAAACTGAGCTCGTCCAGGATCCCCGATAAGCACTCTAGTTCCATGGCGTTTGATGCACAGGTCCAACCAGCTGTGAAGACTTGTGGCAAGGGCCTCATCGTAGAACATATCACCCAGGAGGATCACGTCAAAGGACTGGGGCTCTGAACCTATCATGTTGTCAGTCACACAAAAGGGAGGCTCCACAGTGTTGAGCTCACAGTTGATGACTGTTGCGATCGCTGCAACTGGAACACAGAAATGCATGGTTAGTACTTGGTATCAAGAAGAAATTGTGACTTTATGTATTACATCATGTGCCATTAAGTTGTTTACAGCTATGCTTCAAATCATAAGGTGAGGTTTTTAGTTTAATCATACTGTCTGTTAAATCATGTTCCATATATTAGCTTGCAGTCTCTTTATGCAAAAATGATCTGAACTGCATTCTAAAAAGCAAGGAAAAACCATGTCAGCAAATTCAATATAAAATCCTGAACCAGCAGCATTTCTTAAGCATTATCGGTCAATTCTTAAAAAAGAAATGCTGAAGTCAGCAGTGGTTCCCAGGCATTATCAATTGATTTCTAAACTACTAAAAATGCATCTGACAAGATGCATATATCCTATGTAAAGAGGAAAATCTTATCTGATTGCCAGAGGTGGAGTCAGACATTGTACGTTACATTCTTATTTCATTTAAGTAGAATAATAATTGATATTTTAATTATCTATAAAACTTGATAAAAATGTTGTTTTTTTTTTAACCTAGTCTAACTTAGAGTCACTTTAACTTTATATTGAATGAACTGCATCAGTCACGACATTCTAAGCCTTGTTCAAGGCCTGCTCTTAACCAGAACTCCTTATGTCATGAGATGAGTTCTATGATGTCAAAACATACTTATATACTTAATATAATACCATCATAGAATCATAGGTTTTTCTTCCAACACTAACGGATTACAAAGTAACAGATAAAAAGTGATACATCACTTTAATCGGTCGTAGCACTGGGCAGTATAACACTGGTTTTAATTTTTTGTATAATATGAATTTTCCATCTACCACCAAACTGTAAAGCTCAGGCAGCTCTAAAGCTTTAATAGGCAGCAGAATATTTGGTTCTGAAAAACAGACAATGTATATATCTCTAATTTTAAGTTTGCTTGTAATATGGAGCAGTTTGTTGCAGGGCTGTTGAAAGCCTTTTGGAAAGCAGTAATATTCTGCATTTTTAAAAATAGACTTTTATTGTCATTGCACAAAAAGATACACAGCAGTAAGATTTTGGCAATGAAATATTGTTGCTTGGCTTCCGGACTCCATAGAAATTATAGACTTTACAATAAAAAAAAAACAAAAAAAAAAACAAGCTAAAATGAGTGCAATAAAGAATAAGTAGATAAACAGAATAATGAGTAGTGCAAAACAGAATAACCAGTATGTAATTTTTATAAACAGTCAGAAACATTGTAGCAGCTGGGAGGGCTATTGCACAAACAGGAGGAAATAATGGCACATATTTATATATTGCACAGAGATATTAACCGTATGAAAAAAAAAAAAAGTGCATTGAGGAAAAAGTTATCCATCAAAGACTTATAGAGTAAGACTTTGGAAAAACTATACTCTCGCCTTGCTGGTGTCCATAGTTGTACATGGATTTGGTGTGGGAATAGCCACAGGTGGCTTGGCCATCATCTGAGTTTAGAAGCCGCCCTGGACAGTAATGGTTTGCAGGTTGGGGTTATCTACAGACACTTACATTTGTGAGGCCTGGCACACATTATGTGTGCAGTAGCAATGACTGATTATTGACGTGGAAAAACGTCTTCTTCCTTCTTCAAATTACTATCAATCTGACTATAATAATACTTTTACTAAAATCTAAGTCTAAAAGATGATGAACTCACGCTGGAGTCAAAGATGAGTTGAGTCAGCCAGGTCTCAGTGCCGATACAAATGTTTATTTGTAAAATCCAAGTTAAGCACATGGAGACACCCCGGGAGAGTCTGAAATGTGACTGGAAATCCCTCTGCTTTTATACCTTTTAATCCTGATCTGGGCGTGTTTTTCCCGAACCCAGGTTCCACCTATCTTTTTGGCTAAATTTTAGGTGTTTTCCACCATTGTGTCACCACATTGTTTTCTAATCGTGTCTGGGCCTTACTTATTGCCTTTTTTGGAATAGGAACACAGGTGACCATCAGCGCCCTCTGTGTTCCAATTCTGTCTTCCTGTTTGTCCGTCTGGGTCCTAAACTTCACCTCTGGTGGTTGATTTTTTCATCCTGGTTTTTGACACTTTTCTATTGTACAGCTACTCTCAACCTTGGACGATACATCCGTTATCTCCTCTCTTTTCTGTGCTGGACATAAATTATATGGCTGTGTTAAGCTGCAGCTGCAGGCCTGTTTTTTTTCTGGTACTTTCCACTAATCAATTTAACCCTAGTGTACGTGTCCTTAATTTCTCTGTATTGTTTCTCTAACAATTAGGTTTCTGCTCTTACCTTAGGTGACCTCTTAACACATTCTGCTTTTACATTAGGTGATTTTACCTCTACATTATATGCCTGTTGATATGTTGATAAATGTTGATGGAAAAATATTTGTTGCACCCATGTAATGTGGAAAGTCTGTGTAAATGGCATTCTGTTGTTGATAGGGATGGGAATTGAGAACCAGTTCTTTTTGAGAACCAGTTTCCAGTAGCTCAGTTCCTTGGAATCATTTGCCTACCTGCTGAATGATTCTACTTAATGGATTGTGCTTTAGTTGCGCATGAGTGATGACGTCACATGTACGCTGCATTGCTTTGGGTTAGAATGTAGCCAACATGGCGTCGAAGTAGAAATGTTCCAAAGTACAGGTATATTGCAAACAAAAAGATGACACCAGGGCCACGTGTAACACTTATGTGAATATTTACCAACTTGTCTCTGAGTTTTAATGCACCAATATAAAGGAGGGATTTCTGTTGATAAGATAAATACGGTAGCACTTTCTATGAAGGTCTGTTTATAAAGCATTAAACACACATGCATAAAACATTATAATGGATTATGAAAGTCATTACAACAGTTTATGATCATGTACAATGACTTATGCCAAGGTTAATAAAGTGTTATAAGGGTAGAGATAATGTATTAGACACTTACACAGCATAGCTAATAGCGTAAATGTATTATGTAACAGGAAACAGAAGGCACCAACTCGTATGATCATGAGCAGAAGAAAAACTTCTCTGTGGTAAGAATTGGTGTCTCATATTCAGGGGAGTGTTTCTGAGCTAAAGATAAAACATGTTTACTTAGAAAAATGAATGGAGTTGTATGTGATAACTCTTGCCCTAACAGAAGTACCATAGCAGTGTCAACCAGAGAAACGTAAGAGAGGTGAAAGGAACCTGATCCTGAGGAGGAGCCACCCACATGAAGGACCAATGTGATGATGAGATCAATCTACATTGCTGGATAACCAAATGTTACTATAGAAGACTGGGTTAGGGTGAGATGAGAGTCAGACTTTACAAACTGACAGAAGTTGTTGTGGTCAGGGACAGAAAAGAAGACCCAGAGCTCTGTACAAACTATATATTGCTAATTGCTAAATAAATGATTAACTGAGACCAGCTGATCTCTTATGAGTATTTTTCATAAATGATATGCAGGAGAAGAGAAACACATAGTTGAGAAAGAAAGAAGTCCTTCTCCAACACTTGCAAAGCTTCCATTTCCTCAAAGGGGGGAAATCCTTCCAATATGCTCAAACATTTGTCCACATAGCATGCAATTCATTTGCAGGAATGTCACATGTTTGATACGCTACTTAGCGATGCTTGTGAATCTAGCGGCAGAGCAGACACCAGGGCCTCATCTGGGCCCGGTTCTCAGGGGGTGGATCACAACAAACACCCTGACCCCTCAAATAAAAGTTTCTAAAGGTAGGAAAAAAGAAAATGAAGTGCACAATGGCGCAAGACAGAGGAATTCGTAAAGTGCCTTAAGTTTCACTTCATCTTTGTGCAGTCATATGGTATGGAAACTTACCGCTCATGTCTACTTAGTTATTATGCATGATAGGTGCTATTCTTGTAATCAATCAGAGCAGACACTTTCTGGATCTTCCAAGACGCATTTATTACAGATCTGGGAGAACATCATCAAGCCATGCAGAATCATTCTCAACTGAGTTCTTTGTTCCGCATCCTTTTATAGTACCTTGACTTTCTTCCCATATCTCCTTGTACTCCTCCTGGTCTCAACATCTGGAACTCATCATCTTTACCCACATTAACATATATGTTCACATTCCATAGGACCCCCAAAGGGTGTTCTCACATTACATTCAGGCCCACTCTTACAGTTCCTTTAACTGTTCTTATTGTAGTACATACTTGATTAACTTTACAACCTTAGCCTGTGTCTATGTTGGCATTTCCGTATAAAACCCCCATTGTGCTTATGTTCCCGTTTTCTCCATCACAACGGTTATGTGCAGCACCCACTCATGTCTGACATTCCCTGTCTGTATGGTGAAGGAAATAAAATGAGGAACTGAACTTCTGACCATTTCTTTCACTAATTATTTAACCAGTAAACTGTGTGACTACATGTTTTCAATGTCATATGTGATGGCTATTGAAAATGTATTGTACTCAACGCTAACATGATACACTCCTGAACAAAATCATAAGACCACTTGAAAAATAGCAATAATCACATTTTGCTCTGTTGAATCTTGAGAAGATTCTAAGCAGAAAATGCTAAAAGTTTCACAAAATTTTGAGTGAGCAATTTATTTAAAACAACAATTAAGTTTAAATAGGCTGTTCATCAGCTGACCAAAAGTTTAAGACCTTTAAAAGCTAAACTATGCACATAAAAATGGATTCACTGTCATTTTCTCTCAGGTTTTCACACTGCCATGACCTCCTGATGGCAAAGGCTAAAAAGCTTTCTCTCTTTTAACATGGTCAGATTGTTGAGCTGCATAAGCAAGGCCTCCCGAAACACCCCATCGCTGCTGAGGTTCTTCAGGAAGAAGAACATACCTTCACAGCCACAGATAGAAGAAATCTTTTCTGCTACATGCCATCCATAAGGAAGGAACAGCTAATAAAGAAGAAGCTGTTGTTCACCAAAAAGTTATGAAGTGAAGATGATGAAGAATGCTCCACTGACATTGTCTTGATTGTGTAAAAAAGATTTTATTTTTATAAAAAAGTCCAGCATCAAACAGGCACCACGGTTTGCCTGGAGAGCATTCAACCAATGTGAATATCTCTAAATATCTATAAATCCTCTGTATGGAGCACCAGAAGGGACAAAATTAAATAAATAAATACTCCTACTTGTCTTCAGCTTACCTGGGGCCGCAGCTTCAGCAACAAGGCCCAGATGGTCCTCTCCCCAGCCACTTCCACCAGCTCTTCCGGGGGAATCCTGAGACGTTCCCAGGCCAGCCGAGAGATATAATCCCTCCAGTGTGTCCTGGGATGGCCCCGAGGTCTACTCCAGGACGGACATGCCCAAAACACCTCCCTAGGGAGGTGTCCAGGAAGCATTTTCACCAGATGCCTGAACCACCTCAACTGGCTCCTCCATCTCATCCAGCGAGTTCTAGCGTAACTGCCACGACTGGCCCCAACAGCTACCTTATGGCTGAAGCTCACCACAGCCGACTCAGCAATGGCAGAGCGGAACAGAGCCCATTCAGACTCAATGTCCCCCTCCACCCTTGGGATGCGGTTGAAGCTCTGCCGGACATGTGAGTTAAAGATCTGTCTGACAGGCTCTTCCGCCAGGTGCTCCCAGCAAACCCACACTATGTGTTTGGGCCTACCAGGTCTGCATGGCATCTTTCCCTGCCATCTGATCCAACTCACCACCAGGTGGTGGTCAGTTGACAGCTCTGCGCCTCTCTTCACCTGAGTGTACATATGGCCACAGGTCTGATGATACGACCACAAAGTCGATCATCGACCGGCAGCCTAGGATGTCCTGGTGCCAGGTGCACTGATGGGCATCCTTATGTTTGAACATGGTGTTAGTTATGGCCAAACTACGACTTGCACAGAGGTCCAATAACTGCACACCACTTGGGTTCAGATCAATCAAGTAATAACCAGTTCTTCTCCACCACCCCCTTCCTGGTCATGCTGTCATTGCCCATGTGAGCATTGATGTCCCCCAATAGGACAATAGAGTTCCCTTTCAGGGCACTTCCCAGCACCCATGCCAGGGCCTCCAAATAAGGTGGGTACTCTGAACTGTTGTTCGGTGGATACGCACAGACAGCAGTCAGGACCCGATCCCCGGCCTGAGGGCGCAGGGACACAATCCTTTGGTCCACCAGGGTGAACTCCAACATACAGGCAGCGAGCCTGTGGGATATCAAAAAGCTCATCCCTGCTCTCCACCTGTCACCCGGCGCAACTCCAGCAAAGGAGAAAGTCCCTCTCAAGGGCTTGGGTTCCAGAGCCACACTGTGTGTCGAGGTGAGGCCGACTATATCTAGCTGGTAATGCTCAACCTCTTCCACCAGCTCCCGCTCTTTCCCCACCTATGAGGTGCACAGCTCTGGCTCTGTGTCTGGCCCCTGGCCGACCCTCTCCAAACCTTGACCCAAAAACCATAATATGTAACAAAACCATGGATAACCTGTACCATTGCATCCCTGTTATTCACCACTTTTAATGGTTCTAAGTAATAACCAGCTCACATATGATCAGAGGTCTACTACTACTTGGTACTCTGTCTCTGCACTGAGTTCCTTATATTTTTCTCCCTGGTTGGTTAACTGATAAAGATCCTCCATTAAGGGAGCCGCCATGTTTTCAAAGTGTGTATAAGGTTAAAGCAGTTGTCTTCACTAGACCAGTGTTAATCCCGCCCACAGACTTTGATGGGTGAGGCTGACAGATAAAATAAATTCACTGTGGCCCTCTTGGCACTGGGACCATGAATTAATTAATTAAATAGTGAAATAATTATATATGCATAGATTGCAATTTGAATTAATTAATGACACATTTAAGTAATTAATAATAGATGTGTTTATTTATTTAATGTATGTATTTTCAATTTTAATTAATTAATGACAAATTTAATTAATTATTGATATATTTATTTATTTAAATATTTCCCTCCCATGGTGCTCAATACATGTGCAGTTACAGAGGTCTACTGTTACATTAACTGCGTCTGGACATGCGGTTTGACACAAAAAGCACATCTACTTTCCCCAGCCTAGGAGGTACACATACCTTTGGGCCCTTTAACTTAAACATTCTAACCTCATGGGCTCAGGACATATAAAGCAATTCCGATACTTCCAAGCAGAAGTAAAAACTAATGCCTAAGTTTTGGCATCCAGATTTTGATTACGAAATAGTTACTACAAAAAGAGGAAACAGACTATAGGAAACTGGCTGAAACAGGATACATCTGGAAAATGATTTCACTTGCACATTGCTAGAGAGTGACAGACTGTTAGAGTGAAGATCGTATGAGCAGATTGTGCTCCAAGCTTTGGAGCTACAACTTTTACTTCTCAATGCTGGAGGTTTAGCAGAATCAATAATCCTCTAAAACAGAGGACTGAGAGTCCAGACTGAGGGACCTATTTTTCTGTTGACTTCAAATCGCGATGCCACAGGTGGAACTACAGACATTTTTCATTTTGAGGACTGAAGATTCTCATTCCTCCTTCTTTTGTGACTAATCAGTAGTTTAACAGCTTTTAGGATCACTTACCATTATAAGGATCCCCCCCCATCATTTTGATTGAATAGGATGAGAGGAAGGATTTTCTTATTCTTTTTCTCTTCCCAGCATTAAAGGACTAAATCAGCTGGACAGACAGCTATGGAAGTTTTTCCCTAAATATCCCTTTTCACTGTTCCTGTGATTTGTTCACCTACAGTAAGCAAATGTCTATGCTTGTAAAAGGTTAGGTTTATTGTGTGCAAAACAACCAAAGTTGTTGTAAGGCTGTTCTAGCACTCATCCACTTACTCCATTTATGTCCTTTGGGTCATTCTTTCTTGGCCATTAAAAACAATAAGAAGCTTCGGTCTTAACAAACTGGGCTTGCAGCCATTATTATCTCATTAGGGGTTTCTCCTGGAAGAGTTTGATATGAAAGGAAGCAGGACAGATGTTGGAATAAAGAGGTGAGAAGTCAAGAAAGTATAAGTTGTAGTTGGGTAACTCCCCTGTCATTGCAAAGGTTAGGATCCTGATGAAAATGGAAAGCTAAGAAAATTATTAGAATTTTACAAACTGAAATATACAGATTTGTCTTCTGTTAGAATAATTGTACATAATTTATCACATTTCATGCTGAAGTTTTATGCTAGAGTTGAAAAGGGCAAAGTGTTTTTAGAATTGTCTTGCAGAAGTGAGAGCTGCCTTGGAGGATGAAGACCTGTCTAGGAGAGTAGCTGATCCATCTCATGTGGCAGAAAAGCAGAAGCTCACCAAAAGGCTGCTCGAATGCCAGGACAACGGTTCACCCGGAGGAAACATCAATGAAAAAAAAAAAATCAATGAAAAGTCCCGTCCGTTTTTCCTTCAGGCAATGACAGATGGTCTCAGCTTAAAGAAAGTGGTGTGCACAGTGAATTCATGATTGATTCCATATATTTTTTGGGATATAGGGTTTCATGAATGGGATTAGCGTTAAGAGGTTGAATCCATATGTTTTGGGAGGCGTATCAATATAGCCTCCCCTGAGTGGTGCTATCTCTCTGTCACTATCACTTTCACGGTTGTCTGTGTGACAGAACTTGTAGTAAACATACGGCGTGGTCACATAGTGATGTAAAAAATGGGTGGAGTAAGTGAAAGGGAGGGGAGTGATCTGTCTATAAAACAGGGACTGATTAACTCTTGTCTCACTTGACTGAGCGTGCTAAGTCAGTATTAGAAAAAAATGGAGTCTGTAGAGGTCAAGAAAACAACTGCGTCTCGATAGGGATTGTCTACTGATTGCAAAGTATAAAACTGGCGGGCTGGTACCCTTTGTGGACCTACACAGTTATGAACCCATGCAATCAATGGTTATCTGGTTGTCTATTGAGTATGCAAGATTGCGACCAGTTTTTACAAAATAAGAATTACATTCATTGGGTGTTTCATTCATTTTCCCTAGAACATCTGTGTCATTAGTAAAATGCTTTGACAGACTTGTAGATGCAAGTTTATTTCCTATTGCTCCATATTGTTTAGTGGTTCTTATATTGTTGTACACATTGTTTAGTGTTTTTTATATCAATGTACATACAGTGACCTCCAAAAGTATTGGAAGAGCAAGTTCAATTCCTTTGTTTTTGTTGCATACTGAAGACATTTGGGTTTCAGATAAAACGATGAATATGACACAAA
>JAQQZY010000024.1:7581520-7594219 GCA_030068375.1 Ostorhinchus rueppellii | reverse complement strand
GGACAGTCACTCTGGGATGAAAAGTCATAAGACATGCACCTGGCTGCAAGCAGAGATAAGAAGAAATGAAGGTTACTAGGGGAAAGTACAGTGAAAATGCGGTAATAGCAGGAGGGGCTCGGGATGGATTGTCACTCCCTGAGCCCCAGAAAAAGATATAAAACCTGGGGACTTCACAGATACACCTCAGACCTTCAATGTGTTTACCATGTATCTTACAAAGAAACACAGGTACGGCTCTGAAGACTGGTTGACTCGACTCCTTATTGACCCTACACTGCAAGACCCTATCTTCACTTATTTTTTAGCCAATAGTCTAGAGTGAAAAACTAATTCTAATAGTGTATCAACCGGGGAAGACTAAGGCGTGATCCGCCTTCACCCGCCGGACACGTCACCTTGTGTGTGTGTGTGTGTGTGTGTTACCAGCTGAGTGAAATGCTCTAGCACCCTTTCTGTTCCAATAAACCTAATATTGTCTGAGCTACAGGAACAGAATATGCAGAGACAGAGAATTTCATCACTACAGTACAGTTTAATTTATTCATGTTTGGCTTACAGATTTTGACTGACATTGACATGGATTGTAAAAAGTAAAAATGGGTCACCCATCAAAATCTCCTTTCTAAAATATGCAAAGCTTAATGAACCACAAACAATACAGCTTTATTAAAAATGTACCAACGCAATTAGAAATATGAAAACATGTTGGAGAAATATATTTACACCAGAGTAGTCATTTATAATTTATGACCACATAAACATTTGATTTACCTGATATCACATGTTTCACAATGATGTAGAATGATGGCAAAATACACCAAGAACAAATAAATAAATGCCATGGCTCCCCCTGTTGGTGTGTGAGGGACAGTGTGTGGGAGTGTGCATAGATGAGGACAAAATAAAGCCATGATAAAACACATCATTAGAGCTGTAATATCCAGTTAATATCTCCACTTTACTCTGAATGTTTTTTAATGTGATGCATGTTTCAATTACTGTAACACTGTTTTGTGTTGCCGGAAAGAAGTCAAAGCACTCAAAACAGTGTAAAAGTATAAAATGCTCTATAATGTACATCATATGGAAGTACCTGACATTTATACTTCTATATTTTTAACCCATAAAGACCCAAATATAAACCGGTGACCAAAAGCATCTACTGATCTGCACTGTTTAACCCTTTCATGCACAGTGGTCACTGCACTGGACAGCTATTCCACAGCTCTTCATTTGTATGTTCAAGCATTTTGTTGTTTTAGTTCCACATCAGCCAACACAGTGGACGCTCATATATCATCCAATACATCACACTGCAATTTATACCATTATTGTAAGTTTGGTGTTCTTCAGAAACCTGATCTGCACTAACATGTTTGACTATAAATCAATTACTTGTTATTGTTATTAGACTATAATTAACAGGGTTTTCTTAAACTTTTTTTTTTATTTTTATTTTGCATGCTATCTCCATGTATTAGAGAATGGTAAATGTGAGAAAACATCAGATTAGCTGTATTAAAAAAAGTTTTTATTTCATGGTTTTCACACAGTATATCAGTAAATATATTTCTTTGCTTCAAAAATTAAGCGCATGCTGTCAGTGCAGGTTCAGTGGCCATTTTTGACTCCATCAAAAATGTACTCATAAAAACATGTTCCGTCACTTTGTTTTCTAATGCTTAGAGGAATTGAAACACTTAAGGGGGAAAAAAAATCTTGATTAAGGCTCTCATAATTCATGTATGAAAGGGTTAATACCTGTTAATAAGCTAATCCTATCAGTACAGGTGAATAATTTGTGTAAACAGTTTGTCTTTTCGTGGTCATCAGATGTGACCCATTTGGACGTTCAGAGGCTCTGTAGTGAACAAGAAAACACCGTCATCTTCAACAAAACTGATTCAGCAGTAAAACCCATGGAGTTGGATCAATGACAGTGGATGGAGACATGTGTTTTTATGTTCAGTTATTAATAGATTTTACTGAAAAACTGACTTTTTCCTCAAGTTTTCTCTGTTTTGGTATGATAGTGATCAAATGTAATTTCAGATAATTAAAGCAAAAGAAATATAAATATAAGACAATACTGTATACTATGAAGTACAGTAAAATAAATATAGGAAAATACCTGATTTTCACCTAAAAAAAAAAAAATTTAAATGGAGAAGATAATATGATAAAAGGTGATAAATCACTTCAAAAAGGTTAAATAGAGAGAAAAAATAATTTGGAAAGAAACCCCGACAAAATTGACGCTGGGTCATGAAGGGTTAAAGATGGAGTTGGACTGTTTTCTGCAAGATCCGATCCAATCCAATCCAATCCAACTTTATTTACAAAGCTCTTTAAAACAACCACAGTGGACCAGAGTGCTGTACAGAACACTAGAAACTAACAAAAGCATAAAAAAATAAATAAAATCAAATAAATAACGCAAGATACATCAAATCAGTCAGATGCAAGACCTCGACATTTTGATTAAATAAGTGTTCACTGCAGTTATTTCAGACACTCTCATCGTTTTCCTCTCCATAATGTCCTTCGTGCTTAATTCAAGCTCATGTAGTTTGTCAGAGCAGGTCTATAACACAGCTGTTTCTTGTGGGTGAATAATAACCTAGAGGCTTAAACTTAATGTCTGCATCTGAGTTCTGCTCCATTACTATCATTATGATAATGGCGTTGTAACCTCAATGACCGCTGCATATGTTTCCACTGTGGCACAAAGTTTACGGTCTGTGCATGTTGACTTTGAGCAAATAACACTGGTTTCTGTCGACTCCTACATCTTTACTCTCTAGCTAGGTTTTTTTCTTTGTCATATAAGTAGAATTTTTGCAAAAAATTATCTTATACAAACATGTAAGATCTGTACTCTTTGTTACAATGTTGCTGCATGCATGCATACTGTTGGCCATAAGGTTGGAATAAAATGTTTTTGATCTCTTCTCAAGAAATGACTGTGGAAATGTGATGTATTCTTCATCGATAAGGTGTAACTGCAGGATGAAGTCATTGCATCTGGTCAAAGGTGCCCAGCCCACCTAGCCCACAGGATCAGACCACTGTTTCTGATCAGTTTACAAGAACAACAAAAGTGATGTGTATTGGAATGTCTGTACACATATCCTCCCTGGTGTGGGTCCTTATAAATAATCCTTTGTTTGTGATCAGATCAAATCAAATTAAATTTAGAAAAATGAGATCGAATTGAATAATGACTTATTCTTGGAGCTTCCAACAAAGAACACGCTAACACCTCAAAATAGAATAGAATAGAATAGAATAGAATAGAATAGAATAGAATAGAATAGAATAGAAGCTTTATTGTCATTGCATAGTGAATACAACAAAATTGCACGTGCCCCCATATAAAAACACAAATAACATTCAAACTTCACTCTTCCCACTCATAAATACATTTATCAAGCACAGCAAACACATCAGTACTTAAATAGTCCGTATCAAAGTGCAGCTGTATAAAAAGTGCCTTTAAATAAAAGTACGACTGTATGAATTAAAATACTTTATAAAAGTGCATCTGTAAAAAAAAGTCCTTCGCTTGTATTTAAAATGGAGCTTATTACTAGTTCCATGGCCAGAATATTAGTGAAATAGAAATAGAAATGACGAGGATGACTGAATTTTGGACTTAAGATGCATTAGATATACGTGTCTGTTTGCATATTAATGTCAACTGGAATGTGTGTATGGACAATATGTAACAAATGTATAATGAAAACAAGAAAATATAAATAACGTCATAGTTTATCAAAAACTTCTTTCAAATTAACCACAACAAAATAGTCCTTGTCGACAAATAATAACCATAAATATCCATAGTTAGTGTGTCCACCTTTGGTGCAGATAACAGTTTACATTCCTGCTGTTGTTGTTTTTATGTAGTTTTACACAGGAATGTAAGATAATAACTGGAATTGTACAACTTCATAAAATAAAATAGTCATTTTCTGCTGCATTTCCCTTTGCATTTTTGGAAAACATGAAACTGGAAAATATATGGATAGTAACAATAGTTCTATTTTAGCATTAAAGATATGTTTTGGATAAAAAGATCTGTCATATACTGGTGGATTAACCATTACAGAAACATAAAAAGATATTTAGGTAAACAGAAATACTGCTGAATTATGGCAGCAGTGGAAAACACTTTATACTGGTGGTGGTGGAAGAATATTTGTTAAGCACTGCAATGTTATTATCAGCATTTTATTTTATTCACTGTAGCTCTCATTGAGGGTGGGAGGAAGGGGTTAGAAGGGTACTGTGTTTGGTCAGAGTGTTATATTGTTGTGTTTATGATCATATGTTCATTAAAATGGAAAATCAATAAAATATATACGCAAAAAAAAGTAGTACCGTCTGCAGAGTTCATTTGTGCCATTGGTAAAACTGTACGAAAATATGTAACCTGTCTGAGTTTTATCTACAAGTCGACTTGTAGATAAAACTCAAGTATATTTACTCGCAACTCAGAAGGATGAGTTTTACTGGGGAACAAAGACGTGTGCTTCTAAATATCGATTCCTCACTCCACCCTCTGAAATCCATGTGTATATTGACTCAACCCTTGACACCTAAATGTGATGAAGTTCAGCAGCGAAAGGAACGGTGTGTGTTATTTGGTACCAATTACAGGGATTAATTATGCTAATTTGCAGAGTTTATAAGCAGAAAATCAATGCTCTATTTGAGTGTAGAGTTCTTTAATGATTTCATATATATGCAAAATACGATGCTCGTCTGCAAACACATTTTGCTTCTACAACCGTTGATAAATCTGAATTATTTAACTGGTGTATTCTCTTCCCCTGTCAGTTATCTCAGATTGCAACAGTTTGGTTTTTTTTGTTTTTGTTTTTGACACTTGATGTAATTTCAGGGTAAAATGTCAAGTAATAGTGTACATTTTTTGTCTTTCGATGAGCCACAAGAGAAGATTGATGCACACTTAATCCCTGTTTGTCCAGCGACGATATCAGGTGATAGATGAAAATGCATCACAGGTAACGCAGCATCATCTCAGTTTGAGCAGCTGCCAGTTTTCTGCTGACTTTACACCAAGCAGGCAGCAACTGAAATAATGCATTTAGACACCTTATGCTGATGACACAAAGAAACGCTACATAAATACATAAAAACCCTGCAAATCACTCATAAAGTCATTCTGCATTCATCAAAAAAAAAAAAAAAGAAAAAAAGAAAAAAAAGAGGATTTCCCCGTTGGGTTCAGGAAACAGCTTCAGTTGGTCTATGAACATGTTTGGCTCACTTGACAAATATGCACAGTGGGGTGCCAGCAGAAATACTTGCCAGGAAATGTGAAAAGCATAATTTATTTAAAGAGCTTACTCCCTTTGATTACCGCAGATCAAAACAATGAGCTGTGCTGAATTGATTTGCCTCCTTTTAATTACGACTGCGTTTGATTTGGGGAACTGTAAAGTAATCAGACGATATGGTTGAGTTGGAAGTTATAAAGCATTGCCACAGGACTGATGGTGTTAACAAAAAGTCAAGCTCCACTGTCAAAAGAAAAAAAAAAAAGACAATGGCGTCTCTTAACTATTCTTGTATATGTTACTATAAATTTGTATAGTTATGCAAATATCCCAAATAATATGCCTCGAAGGAATTAAGATTGATGCAAAAGTAAGTTCAGTTGTTTCCGCAGTGGAGTGAGAGGTATTTCTATTTTTTTTTTTTTTTACATAAAGTAGAACAACAGGGACAGTGATTCACATTGCAGTGTTTTCTCTCACTTATGATTTTGTTGACAAAGGTTCACACAGCAACAAGAGACAACTCCCTCTGATGTTCAATGATTTTCTTTGTGTATTTCTTCCTTCTTTTTTTTTTTTTTTTAAACTTGAAACAACTTGTAACTCTGTCTGAGTAAAGTCAGAACAAAATCCTGCAAATTACTGCGATTGTGAAAATGTGTGAGGTTATGCTTCTCTGGATGGAAATGCCAGCACATTATATTTTCATGAATGTTGGTGATTATTCTATACTATCCCTGTAAAGCCTGAAACATTAAACTGTTGACAGAAAATTCCAGTTCTTTGAAACTGGAGCCTTTATTGGTCCTTCTGAACAACCAAAAAATATATAAAATATTCATTTCCATGTATGATTTTAAATTTTGTATCATATTTGGTACATCAGGTCTCAGTGTTCAAATGATATTATTTTTGAACAAGCAAAAACATATTAAAACGCATATGCTTCTAAGAAACTGGGTATTCCTTTTCAATATTGGCAAAGTTCTGCCTCCTGATAATCTATAGTGTCGCTGAAAAGGCCTCTGGTGACAGAATTCCTCCCCCTTGGTGGGTGTGTATTTCATTTATCTATAATTGTATATATCAGGTTTTTCCAAGAAAAAAAAAATCACACCAATCATGTAGAGCAGGGGTGACAAACTCATTTTAGTTCAGGGGCCACATTCAACTGAATTTGGTCTGAAGTGGGCCAGACTAGTGAAATAATAACATAATGATACATAAAAAATGTCAACTCCACACTTTTCTCTATGTTTTAGTTCTATGTTCTCTATGGGGAAAAAAGTACAATTAAACAATAGAAATGTTTACATCTACAAACTATCCTTTCAAACAATACAAATAACATGAACAAACTGAAAAATAAATGTAATTTTAACAATATTATGTCTCAGTTTATCATATCCATGTGTTCATCATGACTTAGACACAGTGGATCTACAAATAAACAAAACATATCGTACCAGACAGAATACTGTTAAATAACACTTACTTTTCTGAAGACATTTCAGGTTCTTTATATTTGTTCAGATTATTTACATTTTTTTGTGAAATTATACCTTGTTTTAGTGTAAATACGTAAAAATATTTACATTTACAGAGAGAAAAAATTGGAGTTGTGAGTATTTATACATTATTATGATAATATTTTACTTTTCTGACCCACTTGAGATTAAACTGGTCTGAATATGGAAGCTGAACTAAAATGATTGTTAATATCTCAATATGTATTTTTGCATTTTGCAAATCCATCCCAAGGGCCGGACTGGACATTTTGGTGGGCCGCATGTTTGACACCTATAGGGTTGCAAAAGGGTGGTAAATTTCCGGTAAATTTCTGGAAACTTTCCATGGGAAGTTAAGATGGGGATTTTTTGAAATATTCCAAATTGGAAACTTACCAGCTAGCTAGCGACTGTATGAATACATTTTGATTTAATTTTTGCAAGTTAAACAGTAATACCATTATAGATCAAATATATTTACTCCATAATATTATAAAAAAACTTTCTTGACTTTATGTTATCCACAGGCTCAACTGTGTGGCTTCAATAGTCTGGTGCTTTGGGCTCTAAAGTGTGGCCTCCAGGGTTTAAGCAATAATCTGTGCATGTGATATAGGAGTGCACAGTGCATGGAGGGGGCGTGACCTCAATAGCCCTGCAGTAACCAGTGCTGTGTGCATGTGATTGAGGAGTGTACTGGCATTAAATCTGGTTGTTTTAGCCAAGATTATGCTATAATATATTTTCCCAACTATATTTAAATTCCCTGTTGAGGGCCAATCTTCAATTTTGTAAATTTCTTTTTTATTCCCATAAATTCCTGTTAATTCCCATAAATTCCCATTAAGTCCCATAAATTGACATTAATTCCCATGGAAAGTTTCCAACTTTGAAAATTCCCGGAATCTTGCAACCCTAGATACCTGTGATGTAGAGGGCTTCAAAACTCATGCATTAAATATGATACATTTGGGTTATGAGTCTCAGCTGCATACTGTATGGTTTGCTTTGTTTGATACATGAGGGAACGTATATATAGAATCAAATGGCATCTATGTTAAGCGTGAACGGTTTTCTGAAATAGATTGTCTTCATAGAGAGGGGACTGAAAGCATAAAATGATCGACATTCTCAAGTGGATAGTTGCAAGGCTACATTTGTATTTGTTTAGGTTGGTGCTGCTGTATATGCATAACTAGGCTAACTTAACGCTGCAGATGGCAGCATTATTATGTACCTTATGTAAATCTCATTAAATCATGTCACACAACAGCTCATTGAGAACTGTACTCCTCAGCAGCTTCCATAGAAACAGTTTGGAGTAGACTGACAGTAGTACTTCTCATTCATGCCCTTCTCTATGAGAAAGAGAACAAATGAAAGAAGAAAGGATCAGCGATAAGACACATTATCGATTTAATTAGGTTCTTTGTACCGGCATGGGAATTGGCTTCGCTTCTTGTCTACGGTTTTGCAGATCATCACAAAAATAATCTTTTTTTTTTTTTTTTTTTAACAGAAGTGCAATTCTTCATGTTTTTAATTGAGACTATTATAGCCTCAGTCCATATACAGATGGTGACTAGACGATGTTAAAAGTCATCAGATGGAAGAAGAATCCCAGAGGCCCTGTTTGAGTAAAGCCAGTCACACTATTCACACAGAAATGGAGAGAAATAAGACCAAACAGACACTTCAGGGGAGATAATGACAGAGAGAGAAAGAGTAGTACGAGAATTATAGACACCGAGAAACAGAGAGGGAGAGAGTGGCTTTAGTTCTCATCTGTGATGCAAAAACCCACTTCTATTAGAAAGTTTTGGCACAATACACAACGCTTAAGCTGCTACTCCCCTGAGAGTTGCACACTCATAAAAACGTCGCCACAAAACAGAACAAAATAGGCCGTTTCCCCTGCAAAGACTTGTGTTTCAAAGGCAGTTGTAAGATGTGAAGCGGGTGGAGGCAGCAGGGCTCCCCGGTGGATAACACTTACAGAAGATAAAGGGAGGGGGAAGCATAAGATGAAGTGCACATGCAGGCACCAGACTCATCTCTCTAAATACTCCCAGTGTCACTACCCCCAACCGCTCTGTCAACCGGCTTGAATCACCAGCAGGCAACCACGTTTAAAGTCCCAGGAGAGCTTTTGGAGAGTGGGTCATTGCTGGGTGTGCTTCTTGATCTGAAAGGATTGTTTGCACTGAAAGAGAAAATAGACGGCGCATGGTGGGGAGGATTCCCAGGTAGTTCAAGGTTAAAGCCGAACTCTCAGCGTGGAGGTTTGTGGGCAGACAACACACTGAGATATGACTACAGAGAGGGATGGGTTTAGTTGTGTTGTGACAAGAAAGTTCGGAGGAGTGTAATTATGGAACTCACCAGGGGAAATTGGTTTCAGCTTTGATTTGGGCCTTTACTTTAGGTCTCAGGCATAATTTTGCCTTTAAAAAAAATGGCAATTCAGAGTGTGCACTACTGTATATAAAGTGGTAATTTCTTTTACCCCTTAGACATGGTGTACAGGGATCATCGTTCTTCAAGCTGGAGGAAGCAGAAGTTCCCACACCGCACAATCTGTTTGAACAGTCCCATATGTCTTCACTTTAACTTTTCATCTGTTCCTATAAATGTAGCATGATGAGTCTTTCCATAAGGTACATTCAACAAGAAACTCATTAGCATTTTTTTTTTGGTCTAACCCATATTTAATCAGACTCACTGAGATCAAAGAGCATTAAAAAAAAAAAAAAAAAAGAATCTTTGCCAAGATAAGCAGCAGTAGTTAACACTCACAGGCCCTGAACAGTGTTTTGGACCTCTGTCTTACATTTATTTAATAATTTTCATCTTCCATATGCATATATTAGAGATTTTGTCCACTCAGCACAAATTAACTGAACTAAGTTCACTGGGTGCTTTTAAATCCAACTTGAGATTTTGTGTAATTGATTTTCATAATATGCCTTTTATTTGTCTTTTGCTTCAGTTTTAACTGTATAATGTCTTAACTTTGTTTATGTATTTGCTGCCAGGATTCCCTTGAATTTCAATGGGATTTTTTTCTAGTTAAATAAAGGTTTTAAAAAAAATAAACTATGGAAAAACAATCATTTTAGTTTTTCCATAGTTTCGTATCAGGTACTGTAGGTATGAACCAAATGTTTCATCTGGTTCTTTTTAAGTCCATATTTTACATTTTCTTTGTCTGAGAATGGATCATTTTAATGCGATTTGCAACTAGTTACGTATGGCGATAGATGGGATGTTTTTACTGTGAACTCTGAAGTTTGTGTTTTTTATTTCGAAACTCAAAATACAATCAATTAATCAATCTGTCCAACCAAAAACCAACGAACCGACCGACCGACCAACCAACCAACCGAGGATGCACAGCATACTGAACTGCAGCTGCTAAAAAATAGAAATGCTCTAACTAGAGTAACCAATAACTAATACAAATACCCATAACTGCTAACACCATTACTCCAAATACAAGTACTAACAATGGATATATCACTACTGAAGCTGTTAGTATCAATAATAGAAACCTCTACCATCCATGTACCTTCTATAATAAACACTGTCACAACTATATGGATAAATGAATAATGATAATGGAGGCAGGAGAGGGGCAGGACCCCAGCAGCAGGTCCAGAGATGATCAAAGGAAAACCTGTGAGTCAAAAAAGCACTCACGTTAGAAGTCAAGTCAGAAACATGTATTGTATATTGATTTCACCTTCTGAGAAATAACAGAAGTAGGAAATCTGGTAGCTAATGGTTAGACAAAGTTCAAGACATCCATGAAAAGAAGAACTGAGTCATAAGCACTACAGAAGAAATGTAGCCAATAGATCAGATAATGGATAATAAATGAATTTTCACGGTTATCACATCCAAACTCAGAATGGGAGACCCAAATGCAGGGACCAACACGAAGGATTACGTAAAAAGGAGTAAACACTTTATTTAAATGTACAACTGAAGATTTCTTTTTAAGTTGGATCCAGGAAATCTTCAGTCCAAAGCGGTGATCCGGGGGCAGTGGCAGGGGCGCAGATAAGTTTTTGAAACTGGGGGGGGGAGACAAAGCTGCCAGCAAAACATATTTATTTACACACTGTCAGTCATCACGCACAGAAAGTCCCTCACAAAACTGCAAAACTCGTTTAAAACCATTTACATTCCAACTGTTTAACATAGTGAAAGGTTGGGGGGGGCTACGTGTGTGCGTGTATACGTGTATGTGTGCGTGTGAAGACTAAACCAGTGCATCCTGACTTTCAAACTATTGTGTGAATGGCAGTCAGTCAACATTCGTAATCGCATATTCGCATATTTCCTTATGACAGTATGCTCGCTGAAATCATGGCGAGGAACGCCTAATTAAACATTAAAACTGCCTTAAGGCATTAGTGTGACATTGACAGTATTTAACGTGGTCTATCTACAGGCTACCACAGAGGCTACCAGTCCCAGAAGACAAAAGTTTATCTGTAGCCTACTCAATAAGTTTTTATTTTCACATTGACATTGCTTTGAACAGACAATCAAAAAATTCAAGGTGATATGATTAAGGCACAGTTTACTTACAGTTGTTGCTTTTTGAAAGAACGATGTGACGGTTTTCGGCCTTTTGGCTTGCCTCGTCATGCCATGTTGAAGATATGTTTTGGGGTCCTGACTAGGAGCTGTCCCGTTGATGCCTGTCAAACTATTTTTGGTAACCATGGCTACCAAGCTCGAGATGACGACGCAGCCTGCCCAGCTGAGCAAATCGAATATCAGTTGTTTTATGAGAGATGTTGCAAAGCATGTACTGCTGTGCACCTCAACTAATTAAACCTAATTTTAAGTAATCTTTTGATTGCCCCGTGATGTTTGCCTAATCCAAAGTAAGGGAAAGTTTTTTGTTTTTTTAATAAAAGTGAGGGGGATGGATCGAGGGGATTCGAATGGGTGGTGGTGAGGAACAGTGCAAGGTTTGGTAACCAGAAAAACAGAGATATCCAACAATGGTACCAAAGGGGGTTAGGCAGGCTCTCGTCAAAAACACAGACAAAATTCAATAAACAGGCAGGCCGAATCCAGAGAATAATCAGACAGAGGTTGAGCATAAACAGAGTACCGTGCTTAGCAGGGGTCATAAACCAGGAGATCAGTGCAAACAGGCAAAGGTACTAGAATGGGAAAGGCAGGCTCGGAGGTCTAAGGTCACAGCGGTAAGTTCAGGTCAGCAAGGAGGGAGGAAAACAGGCTCAGTAGGTCCAGAATGAAAAACAGGTCACAACAGGCAGATCAATCAGGAAAAACACTGGTAAGTATCTCTAGGTAGAAGATGGTGAACTAGCACTGGACAGAACAAGACACAAGAGGAGAGAGAGAAGACAATGAGACACAGGTGCAAAACATTAGGGCAAGGTCAGGTAATCACACAAAATCAGGGAAACAGGAAATAAAGACACCAGACATGAAACAGGAGGGAGACTAACAAAATAAAACAGGAAATGACAAGACAGAACATAAAACACTAACGGCTGGGTACAGACATGACACCGGTGTTTTGCAAAATGGAGTTTGGAGAATATTTAAGGTGATTTTTCCATTACTCTGGCTATATACATGTGCTGAAAAGAGTCATATTATTGACTGAACAAATGAAAACAGTGACATTTTTTGTACACATTCTATATGGAAAGCTACATGGCTGACTGGTGTATAAAAGTTACAGGAACAAATTTCTTCTTTAAGTTGCAAACAAAAGACGAGACTTCATTTTTAAATAAAAATCCAGCATCTGTCATATGTGTTTCTTGGTTCTGGGTTCTGTCCGCTGGTGAAGGGTTGGTGTACCTTTAAATCTGCTCTGTCCTTTCCTT
>JAQQZY010000024.1:7517690-7529813 GCA_030068375.1 Ostorhinchus rueppellii | reverse complement strand
ATCCGTTTTCTTGCAGAGTTCAGGAACCGAGTCCATTTTACGGTTCTGCTCCGACTGCGTGAAAGTCTGAGTGTTGATCATCTTGGTCAGGTAGTTGACTTTCCCCCCCAGCTGCTCCACGCACGCCTGAAGAACAGCTAGGTCTTTCTTAATTTTCAGGTTTCTCAAATAATCACCAGCTCCAATCAGTGAAAAAAAGAGAACCATAAATCCAAACATCCAGACGTCTTCTGCGTCTTCTATCGCTAATGTTGAGAGACACACCGCCTGCCATTTCTGCCAGGAATCCAGTGCGTATCCAACTGGGTAGGTCCCTGTATGACACGCAGCCTCTACGGTTCGCTCCTTTGTTGTTGAAAATATCTGATCAATCGCATTAAACACACACATATACATATAGTGTTGATTCTATTCTATTCTATTCTATTCTATTCTATTCTATTCTATTCTATTCTATTCTATTCTATATATTTATAACTGCCCAAAAACATGGACAAATCTTATGTGATTTGTAAACTTTAGGATTTGAAAAATACTGTCAATAATTCAGCTGATCCTTGTTTTTTTTCTCTTTCCTGTTGTGCTGTTACACAGTTATAAGAAACTTTCTTTTTGCAATAAATAACTTATAAATAAAAATGCAATTTGGAAGTACATAATGTTCATCCAAATATATGTAGTAGTATATCAATAAACAGTCTTCTATTCTATTCTATTCTATTCTATTCTATTCTATTCTATTCTATTCTATTCTATTCTATTCTATTCTAGGTCTAGTAATATATTTTATTGTCCCCTTGGGCATATTATTTTCTGAAACCAGTATTGCACAAATTAAAACACATTATAATAGATACAGTGCATACAGTGTCCTATAGGTGGAGAAAAAGAACAAGATATGACCGGTTATTTAGCTGAATAGAACTTTTGTTGCCTTTGTAATGTTTGGGTGTTCCTTTTGGCTTACTTACTTGTTGTTTTTGGAAACTTGAGGCTAAGTGTTCCATCACTTATTCGGAAGTTACTCAGTGTTACATGTTCTGTTCTGTTAACATCATTACCGTGGGACTGGACAGACCACCCAGAATAGACAGCCCTTGTTTTTTTCTTTGTTTTTTTTTTTTTTTTGTCTGTTCCTTGTTCTTGAGTTCATTGTTCATTGTATTAACAGGTGTTTATTTTATTTAGATCCTCTTAATGACCTGAAGTTGGTTTTAATAAAGTTGATTTTTCCAAGTTTTGGGGGAGGTCAAATATAACTCTTTATTTACAAAATTAACTTTTGTGTCCTTGTAGCTTCCAGCTCAGCCCCTCACAGACAGGGCTGAAAAGAAAAAAATAAAGATGGCATTTCAGCATAAACTGTCCTTATGTGCACAATACAGAACATAAGACACTAAAACCATATGCAGAAGCTTACAAAGCGAACCAAAAGGAAACTAGAACATTGATACTGGATCCACCGGTTGCTCACACTCACTCATATTTTGTAAAAATATAAACTGCACATTCTACTGTATATTATAATACATAATAAAATGCACCATTGAATCGATATGAACACAGTCAGCTAGTCAATAACACACATAATCACTTTATATACTGTATCTCATTTTGCGTTTCACAAACATAAACTGCAGTGTCGGATCGATACTGATGTTCTCTCCTCAGCAGTGCTTCACAAGTTGCTCAGTACTCAGGGGCCACGGCAGATATTGATCCAATATAGTGGTTTATGTGAGTAGTTCACTAAGATGGTATATTTTGATCAAAACCAGGAGAACTTGCACATAAAAATATAAGATACTTAGAAATCAGCTTGTCGAGGGAGCGGTGGCAATTTGAGTGTGTGCTTTTGATTCTTTATTGATTAACTTCTCTTACTTTTACACACAAAAAAAATGTTAGATGGAGCCTGGTTTGGAGCTAAGTGCTCGATAAATGCATTTGGCACCAAATAAATGTTTGAAGTAATCTCGCTGTAAGAGATTTGAAGTTATTTGATAGCAAAAGAGGTTGTTTTTTTTAATATATATATATATATATGACAACTGACTTATCGCCTCAAATAAATTGCTTCTTTGATGCTGCACATATTAATATTTATATTGTCAGAACATCACTATGGATATAAAGCTATTATTTAACTGTATAGAGCATTTTGCTTCCTTATTATATGGTATAAAACTTCCTGTCTATTGTTTGGAGGGTGAAGAGTTGAATATGTAAGAGGAACTTTACCACAATGTAGCTTTATACAACACACATATTAACACTGGTCATAACCTGGGTGGCTGTTTATCTACTTTGTCATAAAGATAACGGCCTCAAATGGGGACTTCCAGAGCCTTCCAGAGCTGAGGATTTGGACCTAGAAGTGTACAGCTGCTGAAACTCCTTC
This sequence comes from Ostorhinchus rueppellii, assembly GCA_030068375.1. NCBI lineage: Eukaryota > Metazoa > Chordata > Actinopteri > Kurtiformes > Apogonidae > Ostorhinchus > Ostorhinchus rueppellii. The sequence continues at coordinate 7,527,412 of JAQQZY010000024.1, read as the reverse complement.
CTCTCAATCCTGTCATGCATTAGAATGTATTGGTGATGCACATGCTAAACCATAAATATGCATGTGGAGACAGCACTCTGATGATGTATGTAAGGTAGAGGGCATTTTCTCTTGACCTTTGAGTTAAGTAATGCACGGCAGTATCTTTGAAAAGCATTGTATGTTGCACATATTGCTTCTTCGGTGCTCCCAATAAAGAACACAATAATTCAACAGACCCCAGAGAGTTATCTTTATAAAATTTAATTCAACAAATTGACATTGTCAGCAGGATCCCACTGCAGCGAGACAGGAATACAGAATTTATTTTTTTAAAACTGTCTTTTTGTTTTTGTTTTGTATGCCTCAAATACTTTTTATCAATATGAATTCATTTTAAAGCTAATATTTTTTAAAGTAATCCTCTGATTGTGTTTAACTTATGACCTCTTTTACATCCTGTTGTCAGTGTATAAACATGATGCAGAAAGGATCAAAATTGATTTAACAATGCACTAAACAAGCTGGTGTGAATGGGTCTGTTTTGTGATCCGTAGGTGTTTGGTTTAAGACTCTCTTGACACTTAATTTGTCTGTTTTGCAGCTCGTAGCCATCTTCGAACACTTTAAGACTTCAATGAGTGTGATGTGTTCACAGCAAGATGTTCAGAGAATAAATCTATACACAGCCACTACAGATAATTATTTATCTCAGGGGAGTGAAAATTAGAGCTTGCTGCAGCAAGAGACGCAAACCAATTAATTCATGAAATTGATGTGTGTCTTCAAAGTCTAAAGGCAAACAGCCCAGCAGGTTCCAATTACCAGTTTTTCATACATTTGTTATACTTTGACAGGAGTTTGTTTTTACTTTTTATGTTATAACCATAGCTGTAACGCTGGGGTGAAAACTTTGCACCCACATACAAACCCAATTTGGTTCAATCTCACAATAAAGTAAGAATTTAGCATCCCAAAAACTCTTTTTTTTTTTTCACAGCACCAAAAAGCAGAGGTGTTGGATGTTGATCTCATTCCGAATCCACCACCTACAGCTTTAAAATCAAGCATATTGTTATCTGAGTAGCTGCTTAACTGTAACTAAAACAATTTTACAGCACAATAGAAGCGTGACAGTGAAATGACTTTCTGTTTTTGTTTTTGACATATGAGCTTCAGGTACTTTTGACAGTTGTTCTTTACTTCAACAGCATGAAGCGATGTGTTGACAGCTGAGTAGCCTGACTGGTTTTTAGTCATCTAATGTCACATTAAATACATACCACATTTCTAGGTGATCGCAAACATTCCAAACGTGGTGATGTGTTTGTACATTTCACAGACTCTGACTGTTTGGTTTCTGTCTTGAAACATCTCAAACATTTCCCAGCAGTAGAAAAAAATGGTGACATTGTTATGATTTGTTTCCTTATGGAAAATAGTGAATTGCAACCCTTTATATAAAACCCAGCACTTTTAACAACAGAGAAGAGTGTGAGAATGAAAGTATAAATATGAGTGTTAACAATTGTCATCTGCCTAAAAAACACTTGGATTTGTTAACTCGTGGACAGATTTTGCTGCATTTAATGTCAGTGTGATATAAAATCCCTTTAAGTTACTTTACAAAAGGTTTTAAGCATTAAATTCATCATTCTGAGCTAAACTGTCAGTACAACTGGGCTCCACATTCATTTTAATATCATTGCTCGTATTCAGTCCACACTGAGCATCTGTTTGATTCCGCAGTGGTGGAGTTTTTCCTCTCTTCTTCATTACAATCACTGCAGCAATCACTGCGACCAAAAGCAGCAGAGCCAGTCCTATCCCCACAGCATACGCAGTAGCATTAGAGTCACTCGTTGGGCCAGACGTAGGACTCGTTTCAGGTTCTGGGCTCACACCTCTAGGGCCAGACGTGGGACTCATTTCAGGTCCTGGGCCCACACCTCCAATCCCCCGTCCTCCAACCTTCCCCAAACGCAAAACAGTTTCCCGTTTAAAGACGCACCTGTGCTCCTCTTCCCAATACGCCCCATCACTGCTTTCATCATCATCTTCAAACTCTCCCTCATTGTATTCATATTCATAACTGCCATCATCCTCTGAGACCGCAGTTTCTCTCAGTACCACACAGTAGTACATCCCTTCATCTTTCCTGACCAGGTCCGAAAGTGTCAGAATGGAGTGACCGTGGGACATGTTCAGTCTCCCCCTGAAATCCTCTGGGATGGCAACGGTTTCATCATTTGAGTCATAGAATAGTTCATATGTGTCCGAGGTCTTTTGGCGGTACCACTGCACTGATTCACTCTGGCCAAAAGGACAGTCCAGTGAGACTTCCCCACCTTCAGAAGCAGATATTTGTTTGGGCTCCAATTTAGGGCAAATAATCAATGAGTACTGAATCTCATGGAAAGGGGAAATGCATAAGTATTCCCCTTCGTGTTCATCATCAACGGCAGAAATTACCAGCGAGTAGTCGAATGTTTCGTGGTCAGATGAGATAGACATGTGGTTGCGCTCCACACTGCTGTCATTGATCATTCCCAGAGGTGTCTCCCACTGTTGGTCGTAACTGTCGGAGGTGCAGGGTAGTACCAGTCTGTCTCCATGGGAAGCAAAAATGTCACTGCTCTCACTGGTGTCAGGCATATACATGTTTTGAAAGCTGAGGCATTTTCCACCTTTGATCACAAGGCAGTAAAAATGTTGGTTATTATGTAACATACTATGGTTTAATAAAAGCAGTGCCCCGCTATCTCTTACCTCCACAACACCTTGCAAGTCCTTCACAAGAGGTTTGAGTGACACACTGCTGTCCAGAAAGAGTGTAGGTCGATAAAGAGGATGAGTTTCATAGTACCAATGAACATAGGTTCCCTCAACACCTATGGAAGTGCTGTTACACAATACTTCAGCTCCTCCATCCTCTTGTCTCACAATAATTTCCTTGGATTCGATCTCCTCGTTGCACACCATGAGCTGATGTGTGTGGTAGTTGCCAAGAGCCTGGTCCTGCCAACATTCCCTCCTATAAATCCCAGAGTCCAAATGTGTGAGGTTGCTGATCTGAAGACCAAGCAGCTGATGATGTTTGGTCATGCTGATGCGACCCTGGAGGTCTGCAGGAGGTGTGATGAGCGTGCCGTCGTCTGACGAGTTGCCAAGAAGCTGGTCTCCTTTAGCAGAAGCTCTGTAAACAACAATATAATCCACTCCAAAACAATAGCCCATCTCGATAGTGCTGCCCTCTGCTTTGAAGACAGGTTCTGGTACCTCACTGTAGACCTGGTGGAACAGGAGCAAAAGCAGGAACTGTAGAAACCTGAAAGAGGTCATGATGTCTCTCCCTGATCGTGTCATTATGGGACTTTGGACACCTGTTTTAAGGTATCCACTTTTTCCTGTTTGTTCCGCCTCCAGCTAATATCTCAGTTTCCTCCTGTTTCACATTCTTTCACATGGCGACACAAATACTCTCAGCCTCAAACCGACAGACGCACGCCTTCAAATCCAGCCAATGACACACCTACATATCAAGTTCATCTCTGAGTGACAAACGTGGAAGAAAGAGTCTTTAGCTTTATACTCCTGGTTGGACATTAACAGTCTTTCAGATTAGTTTCACTCAGGTGTAGGTGTGGTTACTTTAACCAGGACAGTTATGGGAGTGTGTATTTGTGCACATATTTTTGTGCGTGTGAAGGAATTGCGTGCATGCAAGCATGACTGCAAATTTGCAAATGCATGCAGTGCAGGTTTTTGTACCATCACACTCTTATTTGAAGGAGAAATAAATCTGATCATTATCTTATAGTATCAGTAACAGTGTGTTTCTGTTGCTTAGCATTTACTGTTATTTATGTCTTACTATGAGAGCAGTCACATAAAAAGGATTGTGCCTTTTATCAGACAGAAAATGCTTAAAAACTGTGCAGAGATGGGAATACTTGTGCTCCTACGTTCTTCTAATAGTGTCCAGCAGTGTCAGTGCAAATGTTCTATGATTTATATTGTGTGCATATTATACTATACTCCCCAATAGTGCTGAGTCTAGACTTAATCTGCTTTTTTAATCAAAATGAAGGATATAATATACATATATGGCAACTCAAACACTTGATGGAATATTTTATTTGGCGGAGTCTTGCTCCACTAAGTTAATATGTCACCCCCAAATTAAATATTGACTTTGGTCTATTAACACAGAGTTTATAAGCTTATAACCGTTGTGTTACTTGTCATGTTGCTTTGAGCATTTCCATCACTATATCAATAAAAGCAGCAGTTCTCTCCAGCCATTAAGTAGTGCAGGATAATTTAACTTTTCTAAAAATCAATACTGCTCTTACTGGTGTTGCACTCAAGGTTAAAGACTCATTATGAAATTGCACAACAAGGAAACTACAGAAGAAAAAACCCACCAAGTTTACCTGTTTTATAGAATGTGATGCATTTGTCAGTTTGATGATTGTCAGCTAGCAAATGGCATTTTGTACTTATTCCTTTGTTCCTGATACAGCAGGTTCTGTCTCTGTCCTCGGGGTTATCTCTGTCTAAGGTTGTTGACCGAGATATGTTCATTGTTTGGGAAAACCCCAGACTTTCAATGCTTGCACTGAATGTGGACATGGTAACAGGTGTCATTGTTTTGGGAAAGTACATGTTTTTTTTTTGGTGTTTTTTTTTTTAATAAGAAGAAATTACCAGACCAGGCAAAGGGAAGTGAAATTGAAACAGTGCTTGACTGAATACAGTCACACGGTGAAGTTATCAGATTTTGGAAAGTTGTTTTCTTTTCATCTCTTTAACTTCCATTTTTGTCTCATTTGTCTTGTTTGATGATGCTATACTTCTATGAGTTTCGATGACTCTGATTAAATTCACTTGCATCTACTATAATTTCCTTGCGCCCCCAGCAGCTCTGCAGCAAACTCTACAGCTATGTCTCTGTTTCAGGCCCAGGCAAGATAGACATCCTACACCAGCTACACAATAACTCATAGCCTCACTGTCCTCAGCATGAAGATCATATTGGATGCAAAACCTGTGACAGATGACTGAGTTTGCACTTTTCTGTATATTCAATATTTGTAGTCATTGCCAGGTGACTATTCTCTTTTTGGTTCTGTCATTCAACTTTGCTCTAGTTCTCAGTTCAACATTGTTCCTTTCATTTGAGCCTTATTTATTTAAAAATGCTTTTTTTGTTTCCGCATCCCTGTGAAAATATCAGCAGCACTGCAGCATTGCAGAGTAGATAGTGATTACTGAACGCTGCCAGTAAAATGTTAACAGGTGTACAAATACTCTAGATAACTAAGGAACGAGTGACAGTGTTTACTCTGTGGACCCGCATGTTGTTTTAAAGCCCGGATTCCACTGCAAAGAAAGTTATTTCCCATAAAACCAAGCCAACTTCAGCTTTGAAATATAACCGAGTCTCCGTGCAAATGTGTTGATTTTGAATGTTTGTGACAAACTACAAGATTAAGTGTCCTCTTCACCAGTTTAGGAAATTGTCCTATGTCTTAAGCTAAATAGATTCTTTAAAAACCCTCTTGGATTAACTGGTAATTGCATCATCACAAAGCAGGGCTGTTTTTTTTTCATCCCATGTAATGTGGACTTTTTAGAGATTTGTGACTCTTAAAGGAGCTACAAATGATGATTTTATAGAAGAGAATGTATCACTGTGGATGAAATTATCAACATTTTACATAGTAGTTGGTATATGTTTTAATATAAACATGTAATATGACTCCAAACATCACTGGCCTCCAGAAAAACATTAGTATTACCATTATATATTTGAAGTCCATTTTTTTCATAATATTTTCATTAGAAAGATTTCAAATGCATGACTTTTTGCTCGTGTGTTGTCATAAGCAATGGATCACCTGACTTACTCAAGAATTTTGACAGTCAAATCTGAGTCAGTGAACACTAAAAAGTCTAAGAAATAAGGAAAATATAGGCTACACATACATGGAGTTTTGTGAAATTACATAAAAGTGAAAAGTACGACTAAATGGATCTTGTCGACTCCATGTTCATTCACTGTGTTTCCTTGAATATAATCAGAGCAGTGCACTCTGATGACCAGCTTACTCCTGTCAAAATATTGGGCATTAAAAAAGAAAGAAGCACCTGTTTTCCTCTGAGGCATATCATGTGTTTACTAGTATATAAACTATAATGAGCCCAGCCTCATACTCAGCAGCAGCAGCTTCCGTGATGCTGAGGGAACAGCTTGCAGAGCTGGTGATCAAGCATCATGATTAAGCACCAACTGTGAAAAAACTCTCCGTGTGTTCAGTCCAATTCAGCCTTGTGCTGATTACACTCATCAGGGCCCCGTATGCTGCAGGGTTTGGAGGCGCACCAACTGCTGTTTGAGATACAGATTTTTGCCAAAATTATTTAATTACTGGACATATGGGCTGCAATAAAAGAACAGAGCTTTGAAGAAAACTAAAAAGATGTAGCAGCGGGGATGTAAAATCAGATAACATAGACTTTCACGTTCATTTTGGTAGAATTAGCATGTAACATTACTTTTTTCTTTAAAGAAAAATCAAGGCTACGTCTGGGTCACGCTGACGTCATGTAGTCTTTGCAAGGAAGGTGGTGTAGTATCCACCTCTGCCTTTAAGTGGCGCTGTGGGTAATACAACGCTTCACATGAAGAACAACAGAAGAAGAACAGTTTCATAACATTACGTCACATCCTCTGACCGCTGCTAAAGGTAACTCATTTTATGGGAATATTGTTGTGTAGCTTAGAATTATACACATTTGACGATCTCCCATCAAGTAATAAATCAAAGTCATCACGCTAAATCTTGTGGTTAAATCACTGGATGACCCGCGACGTCTGTTACGTAAAGAGATACGCGTTTTGTTTTGATACGTAGCTTTTAGCTAACATGCTAATTAGCTAGCATGTGTTCACATCAAAATACAGATCTAAGAAGACCTTTATTTTGAAATCGTGGTGAGAGGACAACGACGGACCTAAAATATGTATCGTATTCTTTTTCGATCATAAGATGGTCATATACATACAGTATGTTCATATTTATAACGTTTATAAAGGCTTTTAAATGTTATCTAATGAATCATGTGGTAGCAGCCCATTATTTGCTCTAATGACATCTAAAGCAAAGAGATTAAATGACAAAATACCTTTAAAATACTTAATCTTTTTAGATTAATAGCTGCTCATGGGAATTATAATTAAAGTTGAACGTAAAAGGCATAATATTATTTGGCCAAGCATATCCATCACCAAATACTTTGATGAATGTAGAATGAGTCACACATTACTATTATAAATGAAGCATTGTCAGTGTTATGCTGCCATATCATCTCCAGATGTTCGAGAATTGTTTGGTACAGACAAAAAGAGCTGATGAAATGCAAATCATTACCATTTCCAAAAGTGTGACTGACATGATGATATCAATAGCTGTAAGAACAGTTGCGAAATCTAGCTTGTAAAGGCTTTTTGTAAAGTATATGTTTACTCTGCATATATTGTATGTTAGTGGGTACTTTTTGCTCTTCATTCTCACAGAATTGAATCTAAGCTGCTGTTATATTTGTTCTGGTCTGTAGCAAAGAAGCCTTTACTGGTATGTCTGGAGGCTGGGCCATCTCTGTAACACCATTATAATGTATTTATTAAGTTATGATATGACATATTTAATTTATCTTGCACTTCAAGTAACAAGTAACTGAAATATTACTGAGCACAACAGCTCAATAATATTTCAGTTACTTGTTCAGCCATATTCCATCTGCACTTCATGTGTTTGTTTGCTAAATGTCAGTTGAGTTTTCTCATCTGCTCTTTATATATTTCTAGGTCCCTTTGGTTACATCAGATGTTGAAGGTCATATTTATTTATAAGTTATGTTTTATGATTTTTTGACTGTTACCCACCACAGTTTCTCTTGTCTCCGTAGGCATTCAGCCCTAGGACTTGGCATCAATGCTGCGTTTCATCACAACTTCTTTATGCCTCAGATGCCTACGTGTCACAGCTCTTCCTTTAAACCCGAGGCCTTATGCTACACTGAGCTCAGCTGAGAACCAGCAGACCGTGCAGGCTCTCTATGATCTGTCTGTGGATATCCAAAAGGTCAGAAAACTGAAAGGCTGGGTGTTGCATCAGAGTCCAGCCTATGCTAAGGAGGTAGCTCATCTGCTGACAGACATGGGGGCCTCAAGCTCCATCATCGCCCGTATACTGGTGGTACACCCTGAGGCGATCCTCTGCAGTCCAGAACAGGTAGTGGCTCAGAGGGATCTGTGGATGTCTGTGTGCCCAAACCAAAAGGATTTGGTTAATATCATTGAAAAATTCCCTTCCTCATTCTTCACATCTTCCAGTCATCATGACAACCAGCGAAACAACATTGCTTACTTCCAGAGCCTAAACCTTAACAAACGAATCATCACCAAACTCATGGCCAGTGCCCCCCAGAGCTTCAGTCGACCAGTAGAACAGAACCAGGACATGGTACGCACCCTCCAACGGGCCTATCAGGAGCTTGGTGGAGAGGAAGCCAACATGAAAATCTGGCTTCAGAAACTGCTGAGCCAGAACCCGTTTGTTCTTCTCAAACCTCCTGAGGTGTTGAGGCAAAACCTGTTCTTCCTGAGGGACAAGGGCTTCAGCACTGCAGAGCTGCTCCACCTCCTCTCCAAACTCAGAGGCTTCGTCACCGAGCTGAACCCAGACAGCATGAGCCAAACCCTGGCATACTCTCAGAACACCTTAGGCTGCTCCGAAGCAGAACTGCGGGGCATCATCCTCAAATGCCCAGCGCTGCTTTACTTTCCTGAAGAGATTCTGGCCGATCGCTTCAAGGGCCTGCTCGATGCTGGAATCAATATGTTGCAAATCATAGAGACCCCAAATGTTTTGGAGCTTACCACACAAATAGTGAATTACCGCATCCATAGACTGAGGGCACATGGTTATGATGTAAGGACAGGCAGTTTGGACGTCCTTAATGGCACCAAGAAGGACTTTGAGATGAGCTATGGAAAACTACAGCTACGCAGAGAGAGACCACTGTTTAACCCTGTTGCCCCTTTAAAAGTAGACGACTGATAATGCACATCAAATCAAACTGTAACTTGGAAGAGCACTATTAATTATGTCTATAAGTGTAAATCATGTCTAAAAGTGCAATAACTTAAGCCAAGTGTTTACTTCTGTTGTTCACCACCACTGTACAAATTACATTCATGCCTTTGAGCTTGATAGTAAATCAAGCAAAGCTGCCTGAAATACAAAACAGCATATTTTAGGATTTGATCACTGTAAAGTCTCATTTAAAATGGGGTTTTCTCACTGTTTTTAAAACCTGGTGCTATATAAAGGAAATGTCAGTAATGTTCTCAAAGACATTTATCCAAATTCTGTCTTTGTTTTGAAAATACCAGAGTTTAGAGCAGGGGTGTCAAACTCTGGTCCTCGAGTGCTGGTATCCTGCATGTTTTAGATATTTCCCTCTTCCAGCACACCTGGTTCAATTAATAATCAGCTCATCATCAGGCTCTGAAGATGCCTGATAATGATGTAATGGCTTCCAGGTGTGATGGAAGAGGGAAATATCTAATACATGCAGGCTCTGTCTATCTGAAATGTGTCCATCCATCCATCCATCTTCATCCGCTTATCCGGGGCCGGGTCGCGGGGGCAACAGTCTAAGCAGGGATGCCC
>JAQQZY010000024.1:7487531-7501824 GCA_030068375.1 Ostorhinchus rueppellii | reverse complement strand
TATGTTGCTAACAAACAAAGTCGGATGGTAACAAACAAACGCACAGTAAAACATAACCTCCTTGGTGGAGGTAATAATAATAATAATATTTTTTATTATATATATTATATTATTATATATTTATGCTATATATTTTGATATATAGTGGTACCAGGCACAACAAACCCCGCCCCTCACACATACTGTAGCTTATTTTGGCTTTGATCCAGCTGACTTCATCATGTCTATGCATGTGGTGAGGTCAGCATATCCCTTGCCTCTATTGATGTGCCAAGTTTGAATTGAAACAAAATTGATATTTTCATAGACATTTTAAATTTTGCCCATTATTACCAATTTGTTATAAAATCAACCAATAGTTTTGATGCTAAAGACAACAAACAAACCGAACCAAAAATAATACCCCTAGCCTCCCTTTGTGGGGTGGGGTATAAATAACAACAACAACAACAATAATAATAATAATAATAATAATAATAATAATAATAATAATAATAATAAATATAATAATAATAATCATTATCATTGTAATATCACTGGCCTACAGGTAAAATGCCTTCAGAATAAAAGCAGTGAAACCAAGTTTGAGTCACTAAAAAGAAAAATTATGCTAAAATGCTGGTGGTCCATAGTTTCCAACATACAATCTTAGATTAAAATGTGAAATTGTGAGAATTAATGACAGAATGGGTTTTACTCAAAAGGAATGTTTCTGTCAGATCAGATCTACTTCAAAACACCATCTGTACACTATAAGTTTAGGAGTTTGTGAATTTTATTTTCTTGACTATAACTAAAAACATTATATCTTTAAAAGTTAAAACTAGTTGAAGGGAACCAAACAAACAAACAAGTTACAAACACCAAACTCATTCATTTACTGTATTTATAGGGAAATCTTATCTTAAATAGCCTATTTGTCTATGACTAATGTGACGGCCCTGCACCGTCTGGACACAGGGGGCACTATCTGGATTGTTTTTAGAGGGAGATGTGAGCTGATCAGCTGCACCTGTGATCGGGAGGCACCTATTTAAGCAGCTCAACTGGGGCTCTGGGCTGCTCTCTGGCTTGGCTCTGGTCTACTTGCGGTTCCTGGTCTTGGTCTGCTCTCTGGTGTGGTCTCCCGGCCCTGGACCAACCTGCCCTGGTCTACCTCCCAGCTGGCTGTTTGTTGTTGTTTTGTGGCTACTTGTTATGTTAGTAATAAATCATTGTCCACTGCCACCTCCTTTGTCTCCCTGTTTTGTCACAGCCTTCGAGCCGGGTTGTGACACTAAATAAATAATCTGAATTTCCTGCATTTTCATTTAAAGGGAATGTCAGGGTTGTACAGGAAGATTAGTATGAGTCTGGGAGGATCTGCTTCATTTACACAGGAGAGATCTGGCTATTCATTCAGTCTGACAAAACAAAAACAGGTTAATAAAAGCATATTGACGTTCAGGTAACTCCCCGTTAAGTCCACGAAACAAAAGGTCTCCAGTGTTTAATGTGTCCACTATTAATGGCAATGTTACGAATTTCTCTCTCACCACCTACAGTTTAAATTCCATTTGTATAAGCCAGAACACTTGCAGAAAAACATTCTGAAGCTTAAGCAAATACCTTAAATACCTCAACATGTGACACATGCTAATAGCAGTGATTTAGACTGGTTTTGCTGCTGCTGCACCTCTTGCATTCACTGATGCAACTATTTTTAACAACTGAAAGTGTTCTATCTGCACTCTTCTCTTACTTTATTTTAATTGATTATTATTTATGTTTTAATTGTAATTGTGTATTTTTAACTTGTCTCTTTTCCATTTTTGTAAAGCACTGTGAATTGTCCTGCGTATGAATTGTGCTATACAAATAAACTTGCCTTGCTTCGCCTATTAGTTCTGCATTTTCCCAGAAAATCAAACTGGAAAATGTCATGGTATGAGTGAAATTAACCCATAAAGACCCAAACATCCACTGCCATCCCAAAGCATCTATTGATCTAAACTGTTGATCCATTAATCCTATCAATACATGTAAATAACTGGTGCAAAATGCAGTTTGTCATCTTTTCATAGTCATCAGATATAACCCATTTGGACGTTCAGAGGCTCCGTAGTTACCATGGAAACATTGTCATCTTCTACAACATTGACTCACCAGTAAATCCCATGGAGTTGGATCAATGACAGTGGGTGGACACACTTGGTTTATGTTCAGTTAATGATACTTTTTACTGAAAAAGTCCCTATTTCTTCAGTTTTATCTGTTTTGAAATAATAACCTTTGACTTTTCTCTTTTAGAAACATCTACATAATCAGTCAAGTGATCAGTTGAGTAACTATGACGAAATGAACAGTTTAATTTTGAGATGTATATTACTGCTAAAAAAAAATGGACAGTTTATTTTTGTGGATTATTATGAAGTGGATTATTTTTGTTTTTAGTATTTGTATTATTGTCATGAAATGGGCAGTTGATTTTTGTTTTTAACATGTGTATTATTACAGCTACAAAAAAGGGCAAGGGTTTATTTTGATGTGAAATGTTACCAAATGGACATAGTCTATCCTTCATAGGTACAGCATTTTTGTATTTTGTGCTTAGTCGGAATTTAATCCGATATGTGTAGAATTTTTTAGTTACTTATGGGCTCCGGCATAGGAATTAAGAGTAGGTAGAAAGATGGGGATTATAAATGAAACTTCATCCCACTCCTTTTCGAATGTTTTCCTTTCTTTTTATATAAATCTTTAAGTGGTGTGGTTTTAATATAATGTTCTAAAATAAATACGGAAATATATGATTTCCACTGGACAAAATGCAAAATCCAGAGGATAATATCATAATAAATGGTAAGAAATCACTTATGAAATGTTAAATAAGGACAGAAATTCATTTGGTAACTGCTACAACAGTCACACTGGGTCCTTATGGGTTAAGCGTTACATAAAGTGGATCACGGATTGAGACCAAAGAATGCTGCACACAAATATTTAAGATCTGACAGTTGAATGAATAGATTGTTTCTGATATGTGGTTTTAGCTAGGTTCCTATTATCCTTGGAGTTGTGAGACATTTTAAGGTCATTTTTATGCAGAAAATAGGGAAAAATTGTTGTAGGATGAGAAGAATGTAGGTTAAAACGTATGGAACGACAGTCAAGGCATGAAGGGGAAGTATGCAGCAACTCTTGGACTTGTATGTTATCAGTTCACAGCTTTAAATACTTGTTTGATACAGTAACTAAAGGAGAACTTCATAAAACCTTACAGTGAATTTTTTTTTTTGAAAGAATGTCATTGAAGGCAGTGAGTGGCATGATCTAGGGCTGACAAAAGCATGTCATAACATCTGTATTAAACTGTCTATGAAAACCACTTATTCAGCTGGGTGTCCATTGAATTACTGATTATCAGTTGTTATTCAACCACCTGTCGTAAACTACATGATCCGTTCTAGTCTTGTGTTTGTGTTGAGATGATGCAAGTCAAGGTCTTAAAGTTGTTTTCTTTACCTCGCCTCTATCACAACAGGCATTCTGAATTTCTTGCGACACATAAAAAGTCAAATTACAACATTTGTCATTTATTGCCGTTTCGACACAGTAAGAATTTGTTAACCTTTATTTTTTTATACAAAAATAATAGATTTACGATCACAAGACAACAGAACGTGCATTAACAGAAGGAGTTTTGAGTTTAGATAACAGAATATTTACAAATGGAGTTGTCAAGCTCCAGGACCAAATATACAAAAGGTGGAAACCAAAACAAATATTTACAAAGTGTATAACAACCTCTTCACCAACCGGACAGTATTGTGGCTTCTTATTTTCTTTACACAATTATAGTCATAATGTGACTTCAAATCACTGACATCAAACACAAAACATATGTTTGTTTTATTCAGGTCTCAAAGTCATTATTCTCCTATGTTCAAAGAGCTTTTGGGTCAAAGAAACCATAATATGTCAGGTTTTGAGAGGTTTTTTTTGATGATTTTCCCCATCTCATTTATGACTTGTTTTCACTGTTTGAACATGATACAATTTCACAAACAAAATGGAAAAAGGTCTGAGATCATTTATCATGGTTACATTTTTTGGAGATCATAAAAGCCTACCATTTTCACATGAGAATGTAGATTTTTATATCCCCTTGATCAGGCAGTTGTAACACTCTTAACATTAAACCAAACTTCTCATCAGGATTAAAGTTCAGTGTGTAAGATTTAGTGGCATCTAGTGGTGAAGCTAAGGACTACAACTACATTAATACTCCTAGTCTGGTCCTACAGTGGCTTCTATTGATTTTGTTGGGGGGACCCACTCAAACATTACAAGAACACAGCAAGTGTCTTATTTTATATTTACATAAATACCAAATTTCTCATTTTCTCCTGTATTTCATTTCTCAGTTGGTTGTAGTTTTTCTACCTGTCTTTTGTACATTGCTGCTGTCAACTGTGAAATTTCCCCATGGTGGGATAAATAAAGTCCTATCTATCCATCTATGGAACAAAAAAATAAATAAAAATCATATAATATTTAACTTCTGCCCTCTAAATCCTACACACTGCAACTTTCAATGTCTCACTTCACGTCCAATTGTTGTATTATGGGGGATAGGAGGGAAATTAAAGGAAAACATATGAGGAGAGGTGTTCTTTCTTGTAAACTGTTCTCTGAGGTGGCATCTGTTTTGGCTGCCGCTCAGATTTAACACCTGTTTTTGGGTTTGCAATGCACACATACGCACTGACCAAACTGTTTAACTGCTATCAATATTTTGAAACCACAAGTGTGAAGAAGAATTTTTCCAAGGTCTGCTTTTTGATAAAATGTGAAAATAGGGAGTCTTCAACTGGACCGTCATTTCCTTTTGGTATGAAGCTTATGATGGTGTGATGTGGGTTCAGATCAGATCAGTCTGATCAGCTGTGGTCTAAAATCAACAACAGTATTAAAAAACAAAACAAAACAGTATTTAGTCTACTAAAGATCTCCATGAAAGATTGCAGAGTGTGGAGCACACGCATCCTTGCTCCTCCAAACAATAATAAGTGAACTAAGACATTCTGATGGTGGGACAAACCCAAACTAATCAGAGGAATGAGGACAGAAGAGAGACACTAAATTATACAAGAACCCCTTCGCTCCTGTGACAATGAGCTCAAATGGTCAATATTTATACGGGGTAATGGCTCCTTTTGATTTAAGTAGATTAACTTACTTAAACTCTCTCATCACCACCTCTTGGATTAAAAGTGAAACATTTTCCAGAACCTTTTTCAGAACAGGTAGTCCAGATGCCTCCCACTAAGCAGCGCGACTGGGATAAGTGAAACTCCACAGACCACGGGTACAGGTATAAGCCTTATACAAAAACAATGGGAGTGCATTTCAACCTTCTGTTGTTGAAGGTTTTCACAAAGGTTTGGAGGAAAGTTTCAATTCACAAGTTAGACCATCTAGGAGACAGGCATCCAGGTAACTGAATGCTAGACTACTGGATAGATGTGTGCCATCTCCAGATTACATATGTTGCCGTTTTGACTGATATGGGATGCAATTGCTGGTTTCATTACCCTTTACAAGGACATACTGTAGTGGAAGACAAGAAGTGGCGTCGGCACACATTAATGTGAAGACTATGTAATCAACAGTGGGTTTGCATTTCAACCCTGGTGTTTCTTCACAGCTCCTGAGATGTGGAATGTGTCTTATTGGGGGTCTCACTGTCTAATACTTTGTACAAACCGTGTAAAGTGGCACTGAGGTTAGTTCCTGTCCCTGAACTGAGACAGAATACAAACTGTGCAACTCTCACCAGACATTGATAATCTAAACTGAGGGTTGGTCCACTTTTTTAAAATTATACTTCAATTTTATATATTTCAGTTTGAAAACAGTGCCTTCGGCCACTCTTTGCATTACACTGAAGCTTTTGTGTTTTTAATAAAAAAACCTATGAAGGGTTCTCAAATTGTAGTCCTTCAAAATGTATCTAAATGTGCCACAATAAGGGCCCTTGACTGTGCTTTAGCCATATGTGAAAAGCGTATATAGCGTGTAGCGGTCATTTAAATTTTTTTGTGCCATATCAAATCTTCTTATTTTAAATATCCAAAACATTGTATGGTTGTTTTCTGCAACATTATTACTTGGTCTTGACTCAAATGCATTCCAAACTGTTGGACATCGATGTGTCTTACACTAGACATTACTGATCTTGACTACAGCTCTATGACACCTGGGCCACTCTGCCATCCTCAGTTGTGATGTGGTGCTGCTACACTGCTGTGTCCACAGCACTTGTGGTGCTGCTGGAAAGCTGCTACTGCCAGCTTTCTAAGTTTCACATTGATAACTGCCATCAATAACAGAATGTTTCATTTCATAATAATTTAATTTAGATGAGAAAGAGGAAGGCTCAATTTAGACATTTTTCATGTCTGAGGTACTCATATGCTGCTTTACACACTGAAATTATTGTGAATGGTATGTTGTAAAGTGTTGCTGGTATGATGTAAATAATGTCTCATGCATGGAAAACATATCAAAGCTCTAGATGATTCTGCGCCACAGTAAGGCTTGTGTAACACCTCGGATGCAAAGGTTGTGTTCCTGCTCTAATGTACCAACATGGGCGCCAAAATTTATAAAAATAAGAGGTAGGCAGGGTGCCCCAGTCATTATGACCACACATTACGACCTTAATGATGTCTCCCCTATGATTGCAAAATACAGTTATTGCTGTCTAGTAGCTGGGAGCTCTGCAAGAAAAATGCCGTCCATATGATACAGACCAGTTCAGCTATTATTATTCTTGGATATTATTTGCTCTGCTTCCATGATTTGGAGTTGCTTTCAGGGAGAGCCTCTTCACGACGCCGCTTCTGTGTCGACTGACCTCTATCTGCATTAAAAAAAAAAAAAAAAACATGGCACATTAAGAAATTATTTCAACATATATTTGGCATTTTACAACTTGAAAGCATTTATAAAAGGAAAAAAAAAGCATAACTAAAAATACCTATAAACCTCTTATTCTGACAAAGCAAGTTGGCCCAAGGCATATTGTTTGGGACTACCACCGACTTGCAGACAAACAGTACTTTAGTTATCTGCTGTAATAAAGCAAAATATTCAGTTAAAGCTTTCCTGTAGAAAAGCAAACCTGTGGGTCAGGGATATCGAGTATTTGTAATCGGCCTACAAGTTGCTCAAATTGCAGAGGAATTATTTCCTCTATAAATGTGCAGGAATGTGGAGAAGTCACTGAACATCAACTATTCAGCTTGTGTACCTATTCTAGATGGCGCCTCTTGTGTAGATGCGTCTTCAGCAGAAGCCCCTGGACCTTGACTACTTCCTGCATTGTCATTACTGCCGTTGTTGGGATTGGCAGGAACAGTTGCCAGCAGGCCTGCAAAGTAAACAGAGCAGAACACACTTCAAGAAAAATAAGAGAAAAAGCGGGTTCTTATATCAGGATCTAGAGCAATCTATGGCTCTGCTGCATGTGTTTTAAATGTCTAAAAACATGATTAAAGCATGTTACAAAAATCCTGGTTGATTGCTGGAATAGTTTCAGATGACTGTTGATATCGTCCATAACTGACACACGAAACACTACAATTATATACAAAAAGTCAAAACCACATGACATGAACAGATCTGACATGCCTGTTTATGAATATTACTTAAACAGTGAACAATGTTTTTTATCGTCACTCTAACCCGTTTCACTCATTAATTATGGGTTTAGAACAGTGTTAGTACATTCAGCCAGTGGTTGTGCTTCTCATGCGCTTTAGTCATTTTAGTGGCGCTTCTACAGAGATGCTTACCATTACTAACAAATCAAATATTATTTAGTTGTAGCTGTAATGTAACAGTACATGCATGTCTTGTATTGTAGACGCTCTTTAAACAGGTCATGTCCCTACCCAGTCCTCTGTAACAGGACAGCTGCTGATAAATCTGCTTCATCCTCTCGATGTTAATGCGGCTGGCCTCAGCATGGTTCACCATGGGCTTCGGGTAGTGGACTCCTATGATGCACTTGGCTGCCTTTTGCACTTCCTCTGGGGCATTACAAGGATCATAGATGTATTTGGCTGGGAAACCTCTCAGAACAGGCAAGTAACGCCTGAAAATAGAGAAAGAAAGAAATTAATGCAGATAAAAGAACAAGAGGTGAAAGATGATCAAAGGTACAAGTGGGGGAGGTTTTTTGTGCTTTTTCCATCATATTAGCACTCCTGAGCACTCAAGACCTCTTGCCTTTATGCGAGTGTGCAGAGGAACACAAGCTCATCATGGGATTTTATTTTTTTACTGGGACAACTGAATGGGATGGTAGGGGGGCAATAGTCCATAAAGAGATTATCGTATGTTAGAAACGGACCTTGCTTAACCATATCTTTGTGATGTAAAACACATGACGTGCTGACTGACCGTATGTAGTCGCCATTGGGGTCAGTGCGCCGTCCAAATCCAACGGGGCAATAGCAGTGAAAGAACTGCTGGAAAAAGGAGCTACAGGAGAGCCACATCCAGCTGCCAGCATTTACACTCCAGTCTGCATCTAAGAGCAACTCTTCAAACACCTGGACAATATATAGAAAACAGTGAACTGTTAGTTAGATAACACTTAATGTTGCTTTAGGTCCATCTGTGGGAAAATGCATTTAGGCGTATTTGTTTTTTCCTATGCTCTTTGATATAACAAATGTGAACCATGTGTACTTGAATACTTTCTATCCTTACCTTCATGCCTTCCTCCCAGCTGATCCAGAGGTCTCCCCTGGTGAGGAAGCAGGCCACAGCGTGCCGGGCCAAATGATGGATCCAGCCCTCTTGCCTGAGCTGAGTCATGATGGCATCGATCCAGGGAAAGCCTGTCCGTCCCTCAGCCCACTTGGCCAGTGCCTCTGGGTTCCGATCCCATGGGATCTGGACGCACACAGGGTTACCATCCATCTTGTCAAAGCACGGGTTGTTGGTGGCAGTTGTATAGAAGAACTCCCTCCACAACAGCTGACCATACAAAGAAAGTGGTGGACTTCTGTTCTTTTTCACCTAGTTAAAAGAACAAACACACACTTATCAAGCTAAAATAAAATAATAGAATATTCAAAGGTTTGTTTAGTTTCCTTCATTTCTTGTCTGTGTTCCTTTATACCTTCCTGTAGAGGTCAGTGAGTTTGAAGTAAAAGAGCCGACAGGAGAGACACCCAAAGCGCAGGTAGGGGCTGAGGCCTGTGGGACTGGCCAGCAGGGAGTTAGCATTCATACGGGGACGCTCAAAGTTTGCCACCCATGCCTGTAAAAAAAAAACAAAACAAACACATTCTCATGTAGTTTGAACTGACTTTACTGGAAAGTCTGAAAGTTTGGTTCATATTTATTTCTATAGCTAAAAATCAAATAGTTTAGAATGCAAGTCTAAGGCAGAGAACATCAAGCCCTAAAAGTGCTCAAACAATTGTTTTTTTTGTTGTGAAACATCTTGAGTTAATCACAAGAAGGAAGTAAAATAAATTAAATGGAAAAAACCAGACGTTTGACACACATTTCTTTTTACTATGTAGTAAAATGGGTCCATACCTTCCTCTCTAGATGCCTCTCTAACCTCATGAGGGCTTCTGTTTCTCCACCTGGCCACACTGCTGTTGTCAAGCCCTCCGTTTCGAAACCTAAAGAAGCAGCACATGCAAGGCTCATCCTTTGCAATACACGTGAACGTAACATAGTCTTGTATAGTTTAAGAAAAATCTTACCGAGCTCTTCAAGTGAAGGAACCCCATACTTGTCATCATGGTCGTCACTGATGGGTGTAGCGCACCTCTTAATGACCTCAGATGTGATGGTTTCTGCGGGCAGCTCCACAGGATCCATGCGGTTGATGAGGGCCTGGAAGCGTTTGTACGTAAGAGGTGGCTGACCACCGTTGAGTTCAATGATCCTATTTGGACAAAGTATCACAAGAATCAATAAAATAAAAACAAACACACGATGGCTCAGTTGGATTTCATCAAGTATGAAAGATTTTAATAAACACACAAATGCACTCACTTGTCCAAATTGTAGAGCGTGTGTGAAATCTTAACCATGAGCTCCACCCCGGCCTCACTGGCTAGTTTTTGGATTGCAGCGTCACGTTCTTTGCCAAAGGGCTCAGAATCATATTCATATGATAATCGTGTGATCTGCCATTCCTGGTAAAGCAAATAAACAAAATGGTAGATAAACATTACAACATACTTCTGTACAGAAACACATTCAAATGTAATTTCTTTAAGAATATCATTGCGTTCAGTATTTATTTTAGAGCAAAGCTAAACCAAGTGTAAACTGTGTCTTCTACTCCATTTCATCTCTCATACCTTGAAAAGACGAGGGAAGACATCTGTTGGTTGACCTCGGATGACAAATAAGCGGGAGTTGAGCTTGCGCAGGCTGGCATCCAAGTCCTCTAAACACTGCAACAAAAATCTAAACCCAAACAAACAAAACATTCAGTTAGTGCTGGAAGATACAACGTTAGCTGTGTAATGTGATTTAGATACTGATAATTTTGTATTATTTTAATATTTCAAAGAATATACAATAAAAAAAAAAATCAACAGTTTTGACACATTAGCTCGAGGAACACATATTCATGAACAGTTTTTCATGGTGAATACAAAGAATGAAAAGGTGTGTTGGCTGGTATAGCAGGATTTTCCCAATCATTATAAGACTTAATTGCAGCACCGCAAGAGTTTTTACAGAGCGTCCAAGGTGAATGAACAGAAAAACCCACAACAGAAAAAATCCTATACCAGTCAGAATAGACTATGCTTTAATGGAATTATCTTTTTTCAAATTGTTTGTTCTATGTTGGTTTTGTCAATGAGGTAATTCCTTTTGCATTCTTTTGACGTACATTGTAAATACATCATAATAGAGGTCCAAAATAATCCAAAGAACTCTTCAGAGAATCTGGCATACCGGTCACGAAATATGTAGAACAACCCTGATGATATGATGAATTAGTAACTAAAAATCTATTACTAAAGTAAATATTATGCTTAGAAATAAACATTAAGTTACCTACTTTAACCATAAATTAAAAAGATCATACGAGAGTTAAGGGGTATCATGTAACAGGAAAAATTATTCTGACTTGCATATGATCACCTTGTGATGCGATCAATATTGGTTGAAGGATTGCAGGACAGAGTCATTTATCAATGGACAGAGGCCATGACCATTCCAGTGATTAAAAGTGAACAGAGAGAACACCTCTTTTGGTGAAATGCTGTTACACGGCATATGCTGCATATTACAGGAAACACTGAATACATACAGAAATGTCATCTACCAGTTATAATTATGGGAACATTTATCACCGCTACACCCTGAGGTAGAAAAAAACAGAAAAAAACAAAAAAAAAAAAGTTCAGCAGGAGACTTTTGCATTTTAGTCAAAAACTTTCCTCATGGCACAACCCAGACAAAACACAGTGGTAATAAATCTTATTTCTTACTATTTATGTCAAGAAACTTTGAACTGTCTTTGACTTTAAACTTACAGCTACAAATGAAGTAAATTCTAATAGTTAAATGTTTTGGTTTTTGTGACAATTTATTCAGGGGCCAGTTATAGATGAAATGGAACCAAGGTTATTAACATGAACCAGCATTTTGATTCCATGTATCAAATCATGAAACTGAATATGAGCACCATATACAACAGCCTTTATCGAAAAGATAACCTGCAGCACTGGATAAATAATAGTCTTTTATATCAAACAGTGTGGGAATCCAAATTGTCCCTTAAAGCGCACTGAAATTATTTACTGTTCATGCACCATTGGACCTTTAAGGGCTACTATCAACTACATGAGTATGTGGTATTTAACCCTTTAAACCCTAAAATTATCCATCTGGGCGTTTAGGTTTTTTTTTTCTTCTTTTTTTTGAATATAGAAAGGTTAGAAAAAATGCTCAGGGAGTCCTTTTGTCCATTTTTCTGGAGTATTTAAAACTTTCAAACTATAGCAGTCATTTCTAATTTACTGCCTGTTATAATTCTGCTAAAATGGTTTCTTGTCCAGCATTTAGTACAGGGGTGGGTGAAATTAGAGTAATGACCCAATAAAATGCAATGTCTCAGGACTCAGAAACCACTGGAATTCTTCCAACTGCACAGTGAGTTACAGCCATCCAAACTGCATATGTGCAGGGTGTGTCAGCAATGACACATCAGGTTTTAAAGAGTTACAGAAGTGGTACAAAAACAACTCCTCCAGTAAAATTAATAATGCTTTTGTCAAATGAGTGGGATGTCATTATATAACAAAATTGTCTCTTAACTTTAGCCTCCTCTGCATAAATCTAGAGCCATTTATTTACAAAGATTGTGCAAAGAACGACAGTAGTTCTCCAATGACCTCATAGTAATATGATTTCAGTCATATTTGATGCCAGAAAGGTTTCATGATGGCAAAGAAAAGTGATGAAAATTTTTAAATATCGAAGTTACCAGAGTGGGTTTAAAAAATAAAAATAAAAAAAATAAAATATCACTAGATGTTTCACATTCTTTCATCTAACTTTATCAGCTTTTAAAACACTTTCATTATACCTGAACAAGCACAAATAACACAAAAACTAATCAGTTCTTTTATCAGTTGACTTGCAAGAGTAATTAAGACTAAACTGAAATCAAAAACCAAACTATCAGAATAGAATAAAGAAACGGGTGAAATTATGACAAGACCATAAATGATGCACCCAAATTCACTAACACAAATGCAGTAACACATCCATTAATAGCTTTGCTGATTCAAATGTTTTTGATTTAATGTACTTTTTAAAAAGCACTTGATGTGCCTCAACAAACAGAAGTAAAAGCATAATTGGTATATTGTACATGATAAGGGACAAACCCTTATCAGTAGATGAGGCGGTGTGGCTGACTGTAGGGTGTGAAGTCAGATGGGTGTGTTTTTGTCCGTGTTTAATGTAGGTAGGTCAGGACAGTGAGGGGGCATGACATAATGGCCCCAACAACACATTGACCCAGTTTCTCAGACATCCATTCAAGGATGAGAGGCTGCAGAAAAAAAAAAAAAAAAAAAAAAAAAATATATGGCGAAAAACATGGGCCCCTCATGGGAGTTAAGGCATATCATTGGCCTGGAGTCTTAAAATAATCATCATGTGATGTACAGGTCAGAGAGTCTGTCCTTTCCACTTTGGTGCATTCAATCATTCAAACTTTATTTAAAGCAGGAAATTATCCTCAAGTAAAGGTGAAGTTTGGAATATATAAAACACAATAAAACCTTAAGAATAACTTGTCATTAATATGTAAATTAATCACATAAAACACAGTCAAATGGGACCTATGGATAAAAAAATACTACTATTAATACTATGAAATGCAGTTTGTTCCAAGTTGGAAGTATACAGTAATTAATATTTGTTTTTTCAATCTCTGAAAACATAATTGTGTTGCTACCATGCATAATTATTTGAGCATGTATATTCCTTTTTGACAGACGGCTGCGAAGGGACATGTGGAGAAAACACAGTAACGTCCTCAAAACCAAATTCTAATCACAATATAATTTTATTCTCAAGCAAGAAAAAAAAAAAAAAAAAACTTAGCACAACATATGTGGAATGGTAAAAATGTACCATGTGAACACCAGCAATGTTCGATTCAATGGATATTTTTAACATATGCTCACTCTGTGCAATGAATGTGTGAAGTTACTGAGCCAACGGGCAGGAAATCACAGCCAAAGAAAAAGGGACAAATGAGGAAACTGTTCTTACTGAGTTTTCCATCAACATGCAGAACTAAAAATATACTGAAATGCAAGCCTTCCCTAAAGACTAAATAAACACCTACACTACAAATACTAGAATTTGTGTCTTAGACTCTGGCACATCGCCCTCATATAAAGCCTCAACCTTGGAAAGATCAGATACTGACCAAGCCTCTGTGTTTAGAATAAGGCAGCTGACTTCTGATATATTTACTTAGCTCCGACATCATACAACCAAAACGCTACTTCATAGCAACCAACAACAAACATTATTTCTCCAGCCATATTTGCCAACCAGCAATCAGCAAGTAACAACAGTCACTCTGTGCAAGTCTATATATGTGTTACAATGCAAAACCCTGGTAAAACCTGACAGGAAATGGATATAACTAAGTGAAAATATTCATTCATTCATTCATCTTCTATACCCGCTTAATCCTCATTAGGGTCACGGGGGTCGCATGGAGCCTATC
>JAQQZY010000024.1:7460417-7477729 GCA_030068375.1 Ostorhinchus rueppellii | reverse complement strand
GATTTCCTTGTGGAAGTCAATAAACCTGTTGGAACTGATCATATTGAGTGTTTCCTGCACATGGATTCAAACCCGGTTCATAACATATACAAGAGAATACCTTTGAACAGCCGTCCTCTGTAGTGACCACTATGCATGAAAGGGTTAATTTACACCGTTACAATTTTGTTGATGATTTTCCACTGACAGTGTAGTCTGAATTATTGAATATACTGAAACATGCT
This sequence comes from Ostorhinchus rueppellii, assembly GCA_030068375.1. Classification (NCBI taxonomy): domain Eukaryota; kingdom Metazoa; phylum Chordata; class Actinopteri; order Kurtiformes; family Apogonidae; genus Ostorhinchus; species Ostorhinchus rueppellii. The sequence goes on along the minus strand of JAQQZY010000024.1, from coordinate 7,477,505 downwards.
CTTATTTCATATGCCAATACTTTTTATTTTAATAACCACAGATTGCCATTTCTTCAAATATTTATTTTAACCCATTAAGACCCAAAGATCCATCACCGACTAAAAGCATCTACTGATCTGAACTCTTCAATACTACTTCATCCACTAATCAATCAATCTATGTTAATAATTGTTATAAAATGCACTGTCATCTTTTCATGGTCATCGCATATGATCTATTTGGATGTTCAGAGGCTCTGTAGTTGCCATGGAAACACCATCATCTTCTATAACATTGGTTCACCCGTAAAAACCATGGAGTTGGATCAATGACAGTGGATGGAAATGGTTTTTTTCCCCAGCCTTTTGGAGAAATTGGGCAATAACGACACTGTATTATATGTGATAGAACAATTGAAAATTAATTGTTGCACTATTTCCTTTTTTTTAATATATATGTAGACAAAAAACCTCAAAACAAAATTCACACACATAAATCCAGAAAAGAAAATTAATAAAAATAAAAGAAATATAAGCTAAACTACACCAATCTTCTCAATTAACACAGGAAAAAAAAAAGAAGCAGCTTGGAAGGTTCATATCTAAAATAATGTATGATGTGTTACACAAGGTGAATTGCTGAACAGACAGGAAAAACCAGAGAATCAGGTGGAAAAGTTAACATAAAGGTCAATCTGGAACAGTGGATGGAAATGCTTAATTTTTTTTGTTCAGTTAATGACAAATTTTACTGAAAAAGTCCCTTTTTCTGCAGTTTTCTCTCTTTTTTTTTTTTTGGCATAATGACCGTCAACTTTAACCTGAGCTTTTATAAATGTTTTCATTGTCAGTAAATTAAATAGAGGAAAATACCTGATTTATTCTGATAAAAGGCAGAATACAGATGTTAATATTATAATAAATGGTAATAAACATTAAGAGGATTTCATTTGGGAAGTGACACAAAAGTAGCGCTGGGACTTTATGGGTTAATGATGTAAGATTTATTGGAAAATAAATTGCCAACTTTTGCCCTGACAAATAAACTGAAGTTCAACTGCACAACACCAGGGCTCACTGTTGATCCAGAAAGGTTTCCACCCGTTGTCAAATGCAGTACCCTTCCATCAAACACAAGATCAGTCTTAACACATCAGTAACTTGACTGTAATCTGATTTTTTTCCTTTACCCACAGTTCAGAGTTTTGTTTGTTTGTTTTTTTTTTACCTTTGACCTGAAGTCGTGCTTTTTCCTCCTAATTTTCTTTCTTTCTTTTTAATTGTATGCCTGCAGTTTTTCCTCAGTGCATGTAATTCGAACCACACACTTCACTGCATGGGTTGAAAATAATTCCTATTCCTGACATCTCTTAAATAGTACTTGCTCGTTTGCAGGTGCACCCAGGGGGAGTTTATGTTGCGCAAAGCCGGAACCTACAGTTTTCGAATAGGAAGAGCTTGTAGTGCAGTTTAGAACCGGTTAGTGATCCAGGCAAGTGACCTTGAAAGTAATTCAGGTTCTTTTCAGTGAGTTCCCCCTTAGAGGAACAGAGAAGGATACATTATGCATGCAATCTATTATTAATGGTCTTGAGTCATGTTACGATCAGACATGAGCCTTCAGAAATGATCTGAAAAGCTTCATCCTCATGGGGAATTGTCTTCTAAACGTGATTAAAACCGGGTACTGTTTATTATTCAGCGCATTTCTTCACTTTTACGCATAACTTAGCATTTAAGTATACCGGTGCGCATTTGTGGACATAAGGCTCTGAGAAATGCTGTTTTGTAACAAAAGAACATGTATCTAGAGTTGCGCGCACTGTTTGCATCACCTGTTATTAATAAGCTTCATTATAGGCTGCATCTATAGCTTTTTATTGATCCTCTAAAGCGGTCCAATTAAAACTCTTTGCTGCTTCTTCCCGAGAGTCCATTGGCTGACAGCTGTTCTCAGTTCTCCACGGCACCGCCTCCATCTGTCAGGGACTGCGCTGCTACAGCACTTTGTGACTGTTGATACACTGTAGTGAGTTACAACTCTTTAACTTTATTAACAGCCTTGTGAGGACTTTTCCTAAACTAAGAATATCCCGATTTTGTGCACGGCGCCTGCGCATCCAAATTCCACCGTCTTGAATATTTATCTCCACTTTCCCCAAGCCCTCTTTTACAGTATGAAGTGCAGTTATGGCAAGGAGTAGCAAGTCAGTAGCGAGGACCCTGGAGGATTTGACGCTAGACTCGGGTTATGGTGGAGCCGCGGACTCCTTTAGATCTTCCAGTGCGTCGCTGTGTTGCTCAGAGGCACATGGGGCGAATTACTGGCATTTAACCGACTCGATGCACAGTCGACACAACAGTCTGGACACTGTTAACACGGTCCTGGTCGAAGACGCCGAGATCCTGGAGTGCACCGGGCAGTGCGCTAAACTACCCGAGCTTGAGGATGTGCCGTGGAGCCTCGGGGAAGTGGCGAGCGCACTGAGCAGGGACGAGGAGATGAGCTTGCCGACCCCCCCGCAGGACGTCCTGCTCAGGCTCTCTGTGCTGGTCAGCCGGGCCCTGGTCCGGGTCGCCAAGGAGGCGCAGCGCCTGAGTTTGCGCTACGCCAAATGCACCAAATATGAGATCCAAAGTGCCATAAAGATCGTCCTGTCTTGGACCGTCTCGATAAACTGCATCAGCGCGGCCCTCAGTGCCTTGTCTCTGTACAACATGAGCACGGAGGAGGATAAGTTCAGCCGCGGCAAGTCCGTGCGTTGCGGACTCATCTTCAACGTGGGGAAGTTCTTCAGGTGGATGGTGGACAGCAGAGTTGCTGTGAGGATCCACGAACACGCGGCCATCTACCTGGCCGCGTGCATGGAGAGCCTCTTCCGTGAGGTGTACGCGCGGGTGTTACGCAGTGCGTTGCTGGAGCGGGATAACGGGATCCCTAAATTCACCGTGGAGACCCTGGAGCAGGCCGTCAACGGGGATGCAGAGATATGGGGGTCTCTCCAGCTCTGGCATCACCTGATCTGTGGGAAAAATGCAAGTGGTGAGTTAGAGCAGGGTATTTCCACACTGCACAGCCTCACCTCAGATTTAAATCCTTATGCGTAATTTTCCACTTTTGAGTGTCTATTCCCACATTTTGCATCAAACATCTCAGATCACACGTGTACCAGTAACTGACCATTCTACAGTTACCGCATTTATTTGTTCCAGGTGTCTGATATTAAAAAAGATCTTTTTTCATGTACATGAAATGTTTAAAAGCACCAGTGAAGTAATACTCTGCAGCTGAATAGCAGATCCTATTCTCTGAGTGCACCAGAGCTGCAGGCAGGCAATGAGAACATGAGGGTGGTAGAGAGTGGTCCACTTATATTTAGTCCCTCTGTCTTCTGTGCATTCAGATACAGTAATTCAGACGTTATTCTCAAATATCCACCTAATATGCGCCTGTTTTGTTAATGCACAAAATGATGATGCAGGGCTGTATATCCCCAGGCGTACATGCCTCACTCTGAGAGATTTCAATGAAAGGGCTCTCCCTGCTAGTTTCTTACACCAGTGCCCTGCAGAGGTAAGTTTCATTCTTTCCACCCAAAGAGGAAGGAGGTCTTTCATTTCTGTGAACACTTGCTCATTCTGGTCCACATATTGCCTCCCTGGCAGTTCCCATGTCGGCTTTCCAAGACTGTTAAGAAAGGTTTTTGGTGTGTATGTCTTGAAAGTAGATGTAACTGCATTCGGACTTCACTGCTCCTTAACCAGCAATACATCACAAACCACTCTTAATACGTACTTGTCCCTTGTTTTGATGGATGTTGTAGAAGTGCTGCTGTGGCTCCTCTTGCAACAGGTTTACGTAATGAAAGGCCTTGGGGGACCTATGTGCTATCATGCATTATGCAGAGTGATGTGAATAAAACTGAGTTATAGAGTGAGGGAGGGAAAGGAAGACAGACAGACTGACAGAGAGAAAGTTACAGGGCTTTGGTGACAATATTGATGATGAATCACCAACAGAAGCCTGGCATCATGAGAGAAGTGCTTTATTTTACAGTATCTTTGGTCTTAAAGCTACAGCGAGACCTTTTTGTTCAACACACAGTCCTGTTTTTTTTTTTTCATTTTGCTATTGTGGACAGCTATACTGCTCATTGACCATTTTATGTTAATATGCTTCCAGTTGTCTTAATTAAAACTTAAGCAGCACATAATTGTTAATGCAAAAACACCGTGTATGCATTGCAAAGAATTTAACATCTGAGTTTACAGTGTGAAAAAAAACAAAACAGTATGGTGTTGAATGTTAATATTTGGTTATTCTGCACTCTCTGGCCACTTGGCATGCAGTGAAACTCAGCTGTAGAAGAGCTGTGGTGAGTGTTCAGTGGTGCATTGGACCAGTGAATAGAATGAGATGCAAGAAAAACGTCTGGAGCATGTGGAAGACATATTACCCGAGGCTAGAAAAGTGACACGAGATACAAAGTCTGTGATGTGTATAGTGCAGAACTGTGCATGTACTTTATTCATTTAGTAATTACCAGCATTATGATCTGCAATATCTAATTTGTACACATTAGAGGCTTGGGTTTGTTGGGGCTTTTCAGGATGACTGGTCGAGTTAATATACGAATTTTAACACTGCAGAAGAGATCGCCCTTCATTATACTTCTTATTGTGACACAGCAGGACCTCCGAAGCTCCAGATAGCCCCTTAGCTGCAGTGACTGATAAGCCCGAGACGCGACAGCATCATTTTTTGTGGTGTAAACCTAAATGGCCAGCCAATCTGAGGGTGGGCTGACCTTAGCCGAGCCACTGCCTGCCAAATTGAACCTCTATGTAACTACATCCTTTCTCTCAGCCAAGTGCTAGTAATTGAGGTGATTTTTTTTCGCATTATGTTAACACCTGTAACCCAGCTTTTTGTGGTGGCCTCTATAAATGTCTTTATCTCGTCTCTCCTACCAAAGACAATTTCCATTTTTTGCATGAAGGTGCATTAATTTGCTTAATTTCTCTGGGCATTTTCTCCTTGGCAGTGTTGTGGTTCTATCATGTGTTTTATTACACAGATAAATTAAAGATAAAAACAGAAAGTTAGTCTTGCAAGAACAACAGCCTCTGCAGACAAAGGTACAAGTATTGTGTGTAGTGGTTGCAGTACGTAGAGACTGTATGCACTGGGTAATTGTTGTGTAATTAATTAATGCAAAACTTTCTTGTAGCTATTAAATTGATATGGCAGGTCTCAACACAGGATCCATAATTGTCCTGTGCAGTAGGGTTGTTTCTCACCTACTGCGGCTTGTAGTTCCGCATTGGCACATCTAGCATATGGCAGGTCTCCCACACACAAACTCAACACGCACATAGACACAGACACACACACATACAGACACACAGACACATGCACCAAGATGTCAGGGGCTCTTCTCTCCATGTCTGACTCAGTGTTATTTGCAGGTGGGTGTTGGGTTTCCCTTTTTTTCAGCTGTGGTATCCTGTCAGAACAGGAAACTACTCCATAGGGTGGAATATTTCGTATAGCTCCCACCAGACGAGGATCACTTCAATTCTTTGATTTCCTCAACACCATGTGTATGTCATACAAAATGTCTAGTGCAACATGATATAAAAGGATGAGTGCAACCCTGAGGACAAGCTTCCAATCACACCTGAGGTGTGAGATGACTTGGCGGTGGTGATAGCTCTTTCAAGTCTGGGCAAAACTAGTTTGCTTGAGAGACTGAGAGTAAAAATTCACCCTGAAGTAATTTAAAACAAATGTAGTTAATGAAGCTTGCAATACCAGACCTATTTCATTTTATGGTTTGTTTGTTTCTTATTCATATGGACAGGTGGCCAAATATTTATTTTAATCTTGCTCCAGTCCCTTTTTCAAAATTCAGTTGAAGAAAAATGTTTTTGGTTTTAGTCTTGTTAAATCCAAGGCTTTTCTGTGAGTTTATCATTCAAAGAGGAATCCGTGGTAGAGCAGGGAATGTCTCTTCTCCCCCAATAATTGTCTCAAAAGAAATTCAACACAGCCACCACTTGCATCTTTGTAGAGTTGTTGCTCCTAGCATCTGAAATATAACCCTGCTGAGGGACAATTTGAGGTAATTTGAGTGACAAGGTATGCTGTTCTGTGGCATTGTGCTCTCTTCACTTTTACTTTTCTTGTCTGTGTTTGCTATCTCTAGCACTACTGCACACTATTTCCAGCTCAAATGACACATCTGATTATTTTCGAGAGGCATTTGGGAAAATGTGGACAATCGCCACCCAAAATTGCAAATTTGGAGAAAGAGGATGCACATAAATAGTAAGTTACAGCACTGAAGCACATCCCATGGAAATCCTTTGACCATTAGAGATCGATGGTACCTGGCAGAGGGTGCAGTGTGCAGCTGGGGTTGTATTTTTCTTTTGAGGGCAGCACAAGCTCTAGTTGATATATCATGAACACACAAGCAGACACAATCCTTCATGCAAGTAATTTTTCCAAGTAATTTTGAAACACATTGGTATGTTACTTTTACAGCCAAAGTACAAAGACCCCTCAATGTTCTGCAACTGTGTACATTTGTGACTGCTTCAGGAGTGCTCTGTAGGGGTGTAAAAATTGCATGTTCTATTCAGATGTCTTTTGTTCCTTGCCTGGCGTTGCTGTGCGAGGTCGGTGCCTGGTGCACACATGGTGTTACAAGGCAAGCAGACAGGAATGTCTTCAGTCTGCAGTGGTACCACTCTGTACCAGCAGAGACTGTTAGGTTTGGCTGTGAGATATATGCCATATCTGTGCTCAGTCCAAGGGAAGCCCTTACACAGCAACAGACGCCTGCACGTAAGAACGAAAAGCAGAAACAGACACAGACAGATTCATGAACACACTTAGAGACTGAGTCACACGAAGCCCAGGAGCAGATCTGGTATTAATTGTGAGGGTGGGAGTGGAATGAGGAATGCTGATGTGACATGGAGTCTGGTACAGTGAGGCAGAGCTCCAGCCAAGTTTAATTCAGTTGATTAAGAGGAGACAGGTGATAGAATACAGTTAATTCTGTATCCAGCTGGCAGTGACTACAAATAAAATGGATACCCTTTTTTTCCTCTAGGAAAAAAATCCCTTTTTTCTCCAGCACCTATGAGGATTGTTTGACTTGCACTGTGTCAGTTATTGCAGTGAGTGTCGATACATACAGGACCTTCAGCTTGCAGCCATTCAGCCAGCTTCTGGATGAGAGTGACTGCAGCAATGATACAAAAGATGCACAAGATGATTTAAGTAATGGTGCAGTTGCAGATTTGGAAAAATTGTGCTTAAAGTCCAAAGACGGACCACAGAATATTGGAATCTATTTAATATTTATGAACAAACTACTCTCTTCAAGGTTTAGAAACCACAGCCAGCATCATGCTGTGATGCCACTCTAAGAAAACACTAATGAAGCAGCAGCAGCAGACTAATCTTGTAGATCTTTCTAATTTTCATGCTTGACCTTTTTCACTGAAATGAGATTTACTCCATTATAGCTCTGACACTGTCTGCAAAACATGTGCATTTATTGCATTAAGAATTGTCTGCATAGTGTTATTTTAGTTTACTGGCAGTGAAAAAATAGCAGCATTTTCTCTCTGTGGGTGACGTTATCGAGGGTGCTTTATTTCCATCTGTGGGGAAGAGTTGTTTGTCTTTAGAATTAATGATCTAATTCCTCCGAGATCATGCCAAGTTTATATATGATCAGCTAGTAAACAGGTACAGAAACACTGCAAAATGCATCTGCTGTAGTTGTCTTTTCTCATATTATTGTGTGTGAGTGGACTGATACTTTAACAGTGATAGATCAAAATCATTTTTACAATGGAGCCAAATTGTTAAGAATGAATTGCTCATGGTATTGACTTTGTTTAAAAAAAAAAAAAAAAAAAAAAAACAGAGGAAGAGAAAGAGGCACAGATGGCAAGGATCAAAGACGGAAGATCCATAAGAGAAGCTGTGGGTGACAGATGAGACCCAGACAAGTAATGTCTTCTTCTTATTATAGCAGGGAGAAGACTGTGAGCAAACAAGTACCAGCAAGTGGATTAGTTAGGTGAAGCGTCAGTATCTACCACATTGTGTTTTTGCGGCTCTGAACTCCTATTGTTATACAGAAATTATTCTGTTTAAATAACAGCCTCTCTGGATGGAAATTCTGCAGAAGATGCTGGTAAACAGGCTTTTAAGTCGTCTCTCTCTTTTATGTGAGCAGTGCGCTGGGCGAAAATCAAAGAAATTGTCTTGTCACTATTAGAAAAGTGATATGTCTAATAACTGCATGTCAGGGCACGTCAAAACATGTCAAGAGTCACAGATGGTGAATGAAGAATTCCGAGATTTTTGCAGAACATGGGCAAACACATAAAGTCGTTGCATCAATTTACATCAGTTAAACGCCGAGGAGTATGGATGAACAGTACAGGTTTTTAGATGCTCCAGAAAATCCAAAGCGCTGTCTCACATTACATCAGCCAGCTCTGGTGTGGAAAATGCTAATCCTGTTAGACCCACATTATTTCACCTGTTGTTCTTTAATCAGAGAGACACAGAGTTGACAGTTAGAGCCCCTTGTCAGCGGCTCTGATAAATTCATTACTGGTGAGAAACCTGCAGTGGCAGTGTGTAGGGTGTAGTTCAGCTGATAATACTGTCATATCACAAAATCATATCCCCAAATCAACTGGCCGTCTTGCCCTCCGCAGAGTCAGAACTAATGTGAAGGAGAAGTCTTATCTGGCACCCTTTGGATCCTATTTGAGAACAGCTCTGTGAGATGGATGGGGGCATTTATCACAGAGCCCTTCCATTCTTAGGTTAGGCTCCACATTTTAATGTGGTTGTCAGAACTTAAAAATGAACGGAAAAATATAGATTCTAAGCGTCACAGCTGCCAGCGTCTAATTCTCGCGTAGTTTCCAGTAATTCATTTTGATTCTACATTAAGCCGCGGAGGTGTGAACATGTCTGGGATTTCCGAGGTGACTGTGGAGAGCTGGACCTCTATTATTTCACTCTTCTGTAAACCACTTCATGCGTGTTTACTCTGTATGTGACGAACACTGTACCATCAGCTGTATAAACACAGAGCACATATAGTTTAAGTGGCAGAACACATAAACACTGCTCTGACATGCCAGCATTCCCATGGAATAAACATATACTTTTACGTTGGGACATAATTATTGCTGGATGTATGGATATGTATAAATATACAGTGGTTTGCATCAATCACCACTGCCAAATAACTTAATATTATACAAACTGCTTGGCGGTTTGGGGTCATGCCAAGTGAAGTGTTGACCTCAAAGAACTGCAGGACTCTTATGGTATCGTCCTGAATTTTTTTTTTTTTTTTTTTTTTTAACCCATAAAGACCCAGTGCTACTTTTGTGGCAGTTCCAAAATATATATTTTTTTCTATATGGGTCAAAACACAGTATTTCAAATCTCTCTGATGGGGCATTTTAGAGACAATTTGACAGATTAGTGTTGCTAAATGACCCACAGTTTTACTTTTAAATACATTTTTGCTTTATTTGGACCATAAGGGGTTATCCAAAACAAGGAGCTACTTAATGTTAAAATAAATATTGGAGTTTACTCTCTGACGGGACATTACTGTGTTTTGACCCATATTTAGCTTTCCTTGTGTGATTTATCGCCCTTTATTATGTCATTATCCTCTGTATTTTGCATTTTTTTCAGTGAAGATCAGGTATTTTCCTATATTTAATGTACTGATCATGTGGATGTTCATAAATGCTCACGTTCAAGTATCAAAACAGAGAAAACTGAAGAAAATGGGAGTTTTTCCAGCAAAATACACCATTAACTAAACATAAAATAAGTGTCTCCTTCCACTTGCTTATAGGTTTTACAGGTGAATCAATGTTATCGAACATGATGGTGTTTCTGTGTTCCCTCGGAAGCCTTTGAATGTCCAAATGGGTCCTATCTGATGACCATGAAAAGATGACAAACTGCATTTTACACCAGTTATTTAGATGGATTGATGGGATTAGTGGATCAGCAGGTATTAAACAGTAAATGATTTTGCTCACCAGTGGATGTTTGGGCCTTTATGGGTAAATAAAGCATGAGACAGGCCTTTAGTTCATGTTTCATACAGTTATTGTGTTCCTACAATTTCCCAGAATACCTTTCAGCAGTTCTTACATGTGCCCGGGCTTGTCTCATTCACTTGTTTTAGGTGCAGGGATCAGGATCGTCAGTGGAAGGAAGGATAGTTTTTCAAGTTGAACAGAAAACGAACTTGTTTCCTCAGAACATCCATTCCTCAGAACTTGTTTGTGGATGCAATTTGTCTTGATTTGTTGAAGCACTCATGGGTTAAAACGCATATAAGTTTGGTATCTTATAATGAGCCTGCAAAAACGAACTCGCTTTTTGATTCTCCCAAGTAAACAGCATCACTAAAATATTTTCTGCCCTCTGCTCTGCTTGCATCTGTGATTTTCTCCTTCTTGTAAACAATCAGACACAGCGGTGGAAACTAAGTAAGAGCATACATTCATTTTCTCGGCACCTAAGCATAGTTTTAAAATACTTACATTGAGTGTTGCAGATTTATACTATGTTCTCAACATTGCCAAAGAAAATACTGTTTCTCATTGCGGTGCCTACAGCTGACATCTGTGTTGACTGTTTATTTTGGAGGAATAAATGTAAAGTGGTCAGGATGTATTTACACTCTTGATTGCATTCACAATTTCATTGTTATTTAAAGTATGTTAAGTAATGGATCTAAGCTCCACTTCAACATTAGGAGATGTTTTGCAGACGACTGCAATGTGATGTGATACTACTACATGAATACATTTCAGTGTTTCCCACAGGACAGGAATCTATTTGTGGTGGTGAGGTTGTGGGGGGTGCAACCAAGAAAAATGCACAAATTTTAACACTTGAACATTTTCGTTGCATGCAGTTGCATCATTACTAATGTGCAGAACCATGCTACTTACAGCGCTAGCTAAGCGGCGGCAGCTAAACAAGTGTGATGTGGCTAGCTTGTTGGCTACCATTAAGGCTACTAACAGTGCGAGTGTTGGGACCACTGTTTTACTTAGCGTGGTCTTTCGCGCCGGTGTTCTGTAAATCCTTCCTACCCATTGAGATATCCTACCAAGCCCCACTGCGAATGCGCATGCACGCGCACAACACAATACGTCATTTCTTGCGGCTTGGTCAGAATTTTGTCCCACTGACCAGCTGCCGTCGTTTGATTTCGTCAGTAATAGTTCTGTTCTGGAACACTTCTGCATTTCAGTCACATTATTTGGGAATCATCTGTAGCCATCCATATGGTGATAGTTTAGAACAACCTAATTTAAGTACATTTGTGTAGAAGCTTACTCAAATGAGGTAAATTTGTATAACAGAACATGGTTACATTAAAGTATATTCTGATGGGGTAAATGTAACTGTCATAAGGTCCTGCCTGCGCTTTCTAATGTGGAAGCATATTGTACATCTATGTTTTATTTCTGACGAGGTCACTATCAGTGTTTGAGCATCCTAATGCAGAAAAAACATTAAAACAGCGATGACAAAAAATGAAACTGGAAGCGCACGATAGGATTTTCTGACGAGGTAGTACAGATCGGCAAACACATCTGTCATTTCATCCTACGGTAGGACGTTTCGCAGAAGTAGGTCAATTCGACAGAACACCGGTCGTCTTCTTCTTCTGGCAGACGAGGTCTGTTAAGTGCGTCTTCTTTGGTTTTATTGGTGGAGTGACGATTTATACCGCCACCTACTGCACTGGAATTGTAATGACGAGCTACATTACAATGCTTTTATGAGCGAGGTCGAGCATGAATGTATGGGGAAACACTGCATTTGTTCGTTTCATACGTTTTGCAAAAGAAACTTTTACCTCCAACAGAGTATGTTTACAGAGCTGCAGTGCGACTTTTACACCGGGCTACTTCTACAACCAAAGCTCCTGGAATGAAACACAAAAAGGCACATACTGGGGTTTAGAAGGACTGTAGGAGGCTGTGAATCTGCTGATGCACTCCTGATTCTGTTCCACTGGACTGATATCCCATTACCTCCCATGAGAGCCCAGAGCACTGACCTTCGGATTCTGTGTGTGGCTCTGCATATTGTATACATGCATGTCTGCGTAAATGTTAATATGCATGCCTTTCCACTTTCCAGTACGTAATTTAGTTAAACAGATCCTGTAACTGAGAAATGATAGCCGGATGATTTCAATAAAATTATTCAAGATGTGGGTAAATGTTAGAGCTCTATTTGTTACCTCTCTCTGCGTCTCATTTCTAGTCTGTCTTCATTTTCTTCGGAGTCTTTCTTTCTTATTCAGTGCAGATATAATGAATCTATGTTCTGCCACCGCCTTGATGGAGAGTAAGTGCTGAGTTGGGGTAACCTTGTCCTGTCCTACATGTCTGGCAGACCTCTAATAGTTCTGTCAATCCAGACATGGAGGGTTCCGCCAGGGAGCCTCTGCCCTGCACACCCCACAGACACACACATATGTCTGGACCATGACAGATCTCCTCCAGATCGAACTACAATCTGTAACTGTACTTTGAATTGTGGAGCGGAAAGGCGTTATGTGAGAGAAAGTGCCAGCCAGCAATATTTTGACTACCAGATGAAAGCAGGCACTCTTACATTCAGTTTTGGACAGCTTTTCTCCACATCTGTACTTAAACAGCTCAACACAGACCAGGGAGATCTGGCCAAAAGATCATATGACAGTGTGTAAGGTAGATGCACAGGCCACGAACTGAATCACAGTCTCTTATTAAATGTAGCTGAGTTACAACCAAATTAGAGCAAGTTTTCCTCTAGTTTCCTCTGGAGGGTTCGTCTATGTGTGATGGCTTGTAGTTGTTATCTGAGTAGAAGCGTTTGCATAATTTTGGACCAATATTAATGCAATATTTTGGCAACACCTAGATGTAGAAGATGGAAAACAGTCCACATTTTCCTAACTGTACATGCATCTGTGACAGCTGTGGTGTTTGCTTCAAATACCAAGACTATGGTGGGCTAATTTGACCCAGCCGTATTTGATAATTAATCCAAAATGTTTTTAACTCTAACGTAACATCTGTATGGTTATCCTTTGTCATCAATATTTCTTCAGCAGCAGCAAAGCAGCATGTTACTGTAACTGCAAGTTGAAACAAACTAAACCTGAACACAGCTGCTAAAGTGCTGTTATAAATGGACTGAAATGGATTCTGTAGCCTAGCGACGTTACTGCTACAATCCATGGTGCCATGTTCTGTGAAATGCTGTAATTGTACAGTTACACAAGTCCAGTACGGTTACCTGAATAAGAACATTTGAAAGTGCCATTGTTTTTTTTTTTTTTTTAAAGGTACAATCTCTTCAATCCCTCTGATTATATGCCAGATCAATCAGAATTCAACACTATGAAATCTTCCAGCCCTCGCTGAACACAGGACGTCTTCTCAATCTTTTCCTCCAACAAAGTGAATTTACTCAACCCCCTCCCAGTTGAACCAGTCACATATGGTACAGATTACCGATGCAGAAGGTATATGTCCATTTAGTTCATGACATTTTTTATTACTAACATATGCTGTTTCCTGCTTTTCTCCATTTTCATTCTCAAAGTGCATCAGAGACTGGCAGAATAACAACCAGATTGTTAAAATGGAGATGCCAGCAGAGGCCGAACTGCAGCGTCTAAGTCACTCAGTCATTTTAACCATTAGTTTGTCAAAGCAAACATTAGCAATGTGCACTCATTTTCCTATGGGTAAATTATGGTAATATGGAACATGCTCTTTGGCAGTTTGTGAAATACTTGTTAGGATATAGTTTTTAGATTAAAGAAATAACTTAAGACACAGTGAGTCTTTTCAAAAATATTTTGTCTGCGGGATTCAGACAACACAAAAAGACAGATCAAATGTGATTGTATCTTTTTAAAACTTAACGTAAGAGTCGATTTATTTTGGCTTCTACATGCACCTTTGTTTCAAATAAAGCCTCGTTTTTTTTGTTTTGTTTTGTTTTTTTACACTGCAGCCTAGTTTAATAAAAGGTGAGTTTATTATTTGCATCACCTGTTTGTGTGCACAAAGATGCACAAGCACTGAGGTGACATGACATGTATCAAAGATTCACTGCTGAGGAAGTTAACAAGCAGTGCACCAAAAAAAGAAGAATGTACTCAGCTCATGAAAATCCCAACACATTCTATGTGTTTTGGTGTCTTTTTGAACACTATACTGTTTTGTTCCCATGTTTTATTTTTTTAAAGATTTGTTTTTATTATCAGGTGCATTTTACAAAAGGAACTTGCATAAATTATAAACTTGCAGACACACCACATAAGATTGATTTTTGAACATCAAAAGAAAAATAAATAATACTAATGAAAGTCAAAACAAGACAAAATGATGACAATAGTAATAATAATAATGATAATTGAACTTTCTCCATCCCTTCCCCCACCCTCCTCCGTCATATAGCTCTCAATTTCCTTTCATTTATTTACTTACACAGTCTATGTACATAGTTTATATTTCCACCCATCTGTGCACAGTCACGTGTATAAATGTACCTGCTACTTACAACAAATACATCAGTGAGAAAGTTATACAAGATGAACCCACAGAGGGATTCATTCAAAGACAGTCCAGGGAGGCTGACACCACCACGATCGTGTTTTATTTTGATTAATGTAAAACTAAAACTGGGTTTACAGTTAGATGTGCACAAAGCAGCTTTAATATCCAGTGCTAATTTGTTAGAGACACCCACACTATTGCAACCGTGCAATGGTGAGTAAAGGTGACTCAGGCTTGTCATTATGCAGCGATTGTTCATTTTGTTCAGTCACTGTCTCTCTCTGGACAAACAGATGTTCAGAGTGCTCTCTGACTCATAGGAAAGAGCAAAAGGAGATGACGCACTGGTGAGACAGGTGGGTCTGTCAGTTTTGTATGTGGTAGAAAGTTGCTCCAGCTCTCCTACGGTTCATTTTCGCAGTTTTTGTTATTGCTGGTAGATCCTTTTTTTTTTCTTATTTTGTTTTGTTTTGCTAAAAGATAACAGCAGGAAAAGCACCAGGAGGATGACTTACAGGATGCTGTGCGGAAGGGCTGTACATCTGGAGCTTCACTTTATGATATGCTCCAAACAGGCTGAAAAATGCATTAAAGTTTCATAAATTCTATGCATTTGTGTGATTCATGCATATTGGGAATTGGACTAGCTGCTACCCTGGTTTTTCGTGTGGATGTTTCTTCTTGAAGGATCTAATGGGTAAAACCAACCATCAACTTTTCTTACCTATTTGGGAAGAAGGACACATCTAGTCAAAGAGATCAGTGTGTGATGCCTGAGTGTGATTAGGAACATGAGGTTTTATCTCTGGGGTTTAAGGAGATTCTTCCTCCGGTTGTGCCATTGGTTAGATCTTCTTTTGTTCTATTGTAATTATTAATCTTCATTCCTTATTAATCTTCCTTGCAGAACATTTCAGAGAATGAATAAGGCACCAGAGGGTGGTGAAGTGCACAAAACCATTCCTCTGAAAATGTCAAATGTCCGGCCCATTCCTTATCTGGGATTAAATTATTGATGGTCTCAGGACAATAATGACTGATTGCAAAACTGATTTCTGCTATTGTAACCTTTTGCACACCTAGCCAAAGACTGAAAAGATGAATTCAACATGTACAAGACTCCCACTGACACCCCCGGCCCATGTGTTTTGTATTCAAGTGCACACATTATGCGCGGTGTAATCACGCACAGAAATGGAGTTACTTAGAAACAGAAAGGAAGAGAGCACAAGCAGATGGAAGGCTGGAACTATATAGAAACAATGTGAGGGCTTGAAAAGAGGAGACTGCAAATTTTCTGTGTGTGTTTGTTTGTGTGCGAGACAGATGAGAGAGGGCTGAGCCGAGATCTGAAGTGAGCTATTAGGGTCGCCTGTGCTGGCAGGGGAAGCTGCATCCATCCAATTTGGTCTATTTGCTTGCCTGTCAGTGGCTCGCACCAAGTTGGCAAAGCAGCACCTAAAAGCAGCTCTGCCACAGTGACTGTACAGTGCAGCAGTTGAAGATGGATGACAAGAGCGCAGGGAGGGAGACGGGAGGTGCAACAGCGCACTGAACCACTGAAGGGTGAGGGGGTGGGGGATGGGGGGTGGTAAACAGGAGCGTTTTAGTCAGAAAGACAGCTGGATTTACTACGGTCGGAGCAAAACTATTCTACTTTACTGTCACCAGACAAAGAGTCAAGGAATGACTGATGAAAATGATGACATTTCAGTTTCACACAAGTACCAGGTTTTCCAGAAGAACACATCCTGACTAACATGAAGGGGTTAGGCATCACAGCTAGATTTTTCACAACAGGATAAACAAATCTTCTAGACCACAGGTGTCAAATATATGGCTTGGGGGCCAAATTTGGCCTACCAAAGGGTTCAAGCTGGCCCCTGGGATGAATCTGTGAAATGCAAAAATGACACTGAAGATATTAACAATCAAGGATGTTCAAATAATTTTAGGTTAATTCAGTCTAAAGTGGGTCAGACCAGTCAAATACTATCATAATAATCTGTAAATAATAATAATAATAAGAATAAAAACCTGCTCATTTTTCCTCTTTGTTTTAGTGTAAAAAAAAAAAAGAGTAAAATTACACAAAAATGTTTACAGAATAGACTTTTATATATAACAAGTGAATAACCTGAAATCTCTTAATAGAAGTATGTGGAATTTTAATAATATTCTCTCTGTTATTTAATGTTTTGTGTATTTGTTGATCCAGTGTGATCTCCAAGTTGTGATTCACATGTATAAATGATCAACTAAGGCATAATATTGTTAACATTGCACTTATTTAACTTAAGAATTTTCATGTTGTTCATATTTGTTCATGTTAGTAAAATTCATAGATACAGTATAAACATTTTCATTACAGAATTTCCATTTTTGCACTCAAAAGTTATTATCCGATTATTTATATTATTTCACTGGGCCGGCCCACTTTATACCATATTA
>JAQQZY010000024.1:7437224-7447291 GCA_030068375.1 Ostorhinchus rueppellii | reverse complement strand
AGGGGTCAAATGAACCACCGCTGGGTTTTCTAGGTAAAAAGGACAAATGTCCCCTCTCTGGTACTTCTAGTGTTAAACAACACTCTTGTAGTCCTCAATAGATGCTTTTACATTGACCCTCAAATGTCGCAAATATAGCTTGTGCATAAAAATTAATCTAATGGAAATATGACATTTTGGCCAAAACTCATTTTTCAAGAGTCATTGTGAATTTGGTATATTATGCAAAACTGCAATGGAAAGACCTTTTCTCACAAATAGTCATGTGAATTTTAAAAAAAGAAAAAAAAGGATGTGGATAGACGTTACGACGAGAAGAAGGGTGCGGTATGTGAGGACACACCAGGAAACTGAATAATTTTTAAATTTATTCCAGAATAGAGGGGTAACATATAATTATAATAATGAATATATCTGTAAATCAACACCATATTTAGGTTCATCTCCATGTTTATGGAATGACTTCTTGTGTCGTCTTGCGATAATAAACAAATCATCGCAATTGTGATTTAATGGAAAAACCGACATTACACACTTCTGTTTTTTCAACAGTAAATATCGGTAAAGTTTTGCGCAAAAGCCTAATGGAAAAGCGACTAATGTTATATAATGTATTTTGCTCATAGCAAGTCTACATGACAAAAAGGACAGGACACATGCTTTCTTTGACAAAAACATGAATAACCAGGTGTAACACATGAAAATCACTTCTATCATATGTAACCTACATATAAAATAAGATAAACTTCCATGAGATTTTTGCCTCATAGCAGGGTGTTAAAATAAGTTGAAACGTATTGATCACCACATTTTTTTTAATCTACGATTTTACTTTTTTTTTTTAATTTAATGTTTTAATTAGAAATGCACTTAGTCACAGTGCTGGCCTGTCTCATCCTTTATTAACCCATAAAGAACCAAATATCTACTGGTGACCAAAATCATTTACTGATATAAACTGTTTAATACCTGCTGATCCACAAATCCTAGGGAACATGGAAACACCGTCTCCTGCTCCTTCTAATTGTGCCCCATGTAACATTATTTTAGTTTAAAAAAATATATTTATATTTTGTATTACAGCTAGAAGTGAACGAAAGATTGTTTTTGATTCTGTGTGAATGTTGCCATCAATTTAAACCATAAAGACTCAAATGTTCTCTGTCGACCAAAACCATCTACTGATCTAAACTGTTTAATACCCGTTAAACCACTAATCCTATCAATACATGTAAATAATAGGTGTAAAATACAGTTTGTCATCTCTTCATGGTCATTAGATATGACTCATTTGGACGTTCAGAGGCTCCGTAGTTACCATGGAAACACGACAATTTCTACAGCATTGATTCACTAGTAAAACCAATGGAGTATATTGTCAGTTAATGAAATATTTTACTGAAAAAGTTATCTTTTCTACAGTTTTCTCAGGTTTTTTTTTATTTTTATTTTTTTTTATATAATAACCGTCAATTTTAATCTTCGTTTTTATGAACGTCTACATGATCAATAAATTAAATATGGGGAAAGAGGTGATTTTCATTAAAAAAAAAAGCAAAATACAGGGCATAATGTTATAATAAATGGTAACAAATCAAAAGGTAAAATGTAAACAACTAGTGAAAAAAGTCACTTTTTCTGCAGTTTTCTCTGTTTTTGATAAAATAATGTTCAATTTTAATCTGTGCTTTTATGAATATCTGCATGATCAATAACTTAAATATGGGGAAAGAGATGATTTTTACTAAAAAATGAAAAATATAGGGCATAATACTACAATAAATGGTAACAAATCAAAAGGTAAAATGTAAACAGAGAAAAAAAAAATCACTTTTTCTGCAGTTTTCTCTGTTTTTGATATCATAACCCTCAATTTTTATCTGCACCTTTCTAAACATTTACATGATCAATAAATTAAATATGGGGAAAGAGGTGATTTTCATTTAAAAAATGCAAAATATTGGGCATAATGTTACAATAAATGGTAACAAATCAAAAGGTAAAACGTAAACAAATAGTAAAAAGTCACTTTTTCAGCAGTTTTCTCTGTTTTTGATAAAATAATGCTCAATTTTAATCTGTGCTTTTATGAATATCTGCATGATCAATAACTTAAATACGGGGAAAGAGATTATTTTTTACTAAAAAATGAAAAATATAGGGCATAATACAAATTTAAATGGTAATAAATCAAAAGGTAAAATGTAAACACAGAAAAAAAAACATTTTTTCTGCAGTTTTCTCTGTTTTTGATATAACTCCCAATTTTTATCTGCACCTTTATAAACATTTACATGATCAATAAATTAAATATGTGGAAAGAGGTGATTTTCATTAAAAAATGCAAAATAAAGGGCATAATGTTACAATAAATGGTAACAAATCAAAAGGTAAAATGTAAACAATAGAGAAAAAATCATTTGTGAACTACCACTGGGTCTTTATGGGTTAAATAAAGCTCAGTCTGTTTGACTTGTTTTAGTGTTTACATGTATGATGTTTGTCAATTTAAAAGATATTTTTTTAAAAACCACAAAAGTCAAGATTGTGGTAAAGATTGCAAAGAAGCATTTAGTTTTGTGTTAAACATCTGAATGGACTGCATCTCTCTTCAAACATGATACTTGTCACCAACATAAAAACAGCCGCTGCCTTGGTACATTTCATCATAGTCTTTGAGAGCAAGGTGAAAATGATTGAAAAAGAGATGAAAACCACTCCAGTCTGGTCCTGTTGAAGCTGCAGAGGCATCTTCAGCAACTCTCAACAGATCGTGAAAGGAGACAGTCACCTCTGCAACTTAATCTGATAGTTCAACAATGTGACCACACACCGCTACTTTCTTAACTTGTAAAATTAAACTTTTAAACTAATATTTACAATCTGTGTAAATGATGGCATAACCCAAATGGGATCAAAAATAACAACACTGACTATTATCCAGTTTTGTTTTTTTTTGGGTTTTTTTTTTCTGAATCATGAGTCAGGGTTTAGAAGCCTGTGCCAGTTATTTGTTTTTTTAAGGTGAGCTGAATAAATTGCTCTTTCAGACTGATGATTGCATTTTTGCTACAGCTTATATCGCCACTTTGCCTAGTTGTAGCCACTTTGGTTTGTCTATCTATTCTTTTGTCTTTTTTTTTGGCTTCGTAAATTGTCAATCTTGCACTGTCACTTGGAGTTTTGGTCTGCTTCACCTCCGTTTTGAACTCAATAAATTTCACGGGGAACCCAAGCCCTGCTCTTGGTGTCCGTCCTCCAAATGTGGTTTAGGGCCTCTCTCATACAGAATGCAAGCCGATAGTCCACTCTTCTTTCAATTCAGTTCATTTTTTTTTGTAGAGCCCAATATCACAATGAGGTTGTCTCACAGGGCTTTACAGAATTAGTAGAAAATGAAAATAAACAACAGTCAAATAAACAGTCGACGAAGGAAATGGATTAATGTCTTCTTCCTTACACCCTCCTTCTTGGCAACGAAAAACTCCAAAAACCCAGTAGGAAAAGAGAAACCTCAGGTAGAACCGCAGTGAAGGAGAGCTCCATTCACATGTATGGACAGGCTATAGATGTAAGCAGATGTCTTCTTCTTGTATAGGAATTATTATTAGCTGACCTAAAATTATGACCTCTGCTATTGTATAATTTCTTTTTTCTTTCTTCCTCTTTTCCTTCTTGTTAATTGGTGCCAATTGTACCTTTGGACTTGCCTGGTTATCACGACATTCCAATGCTATGCATTGGGTCTGGCCAAGCATATTGAGGAAAACTGTTTCTCAAAGCGTGTGGTTGACCCACCTCCCTGAAATGCCTCAGTTTGCTACTGGTCGAAGCCAGAAAAGGCAGTGTCAAAGCTTAAACCAATCATGGCGCTCTTTCCTATAACGTGATGCAACTAAAACTGCTTGAGCGGGGCTAAGTGGTAGATGAAACTCTTCCAGAAGCCGGTCGGGAGTAAGGCTAAAACGTCTTTCCTTTCAATAAATGCCTCCAGGGCTGCTCTCTGCTCTGCTTTCAAAGAGAATTTCCGGTTGAAAGCTTTCAATACCGCATCTACGGCTGTGTCGAGGGCTAGCCGCTGCTCCATGCTTGCAATGAAGGAAGCCTTCTGTTTACAATCCTGGGGTTCCGGTCGCAGTTAGTTGACGTCACTGCCTGGAACATGCCTCTACCCAGAGCCATTGGAGATGCTCAATGTTGATTGGATCCCGAAAATGAAGGTGGAGTTCCCGTTTTTTCGGGAGACCGAAAGCTGTAGATAGCATGCTTGGCCAGACTAGTATTCACAGCGCCCTGGGTGTGACGTCACTAGGATGGGTGTTCCCAGGCTACCTTTGGACGACTGCACCTTTGAATTTCACTGTTCTTGTGCAATAAAGACATTCTGTTCTGTTCTGTTCTGTTCTATTCTATTCTGTTCTATTCTGTTGTTTGTTTATTTATTTATTTTTTATTTATTTGCACTTAAAAAAAAGATAACATACATAAACAATACAAATGAAATATAACAGTGCAAGGGAGGCTGAAAGCTTAATCTGCCTATATAAAGGCCTCCCTTCATCAACTTAATTAACAAATAAAATTAATCAAATAATGAAGAAAAAAGCTAGATAATAAGTACATGAAACAATATAATAAAAATAGAATACAATAAAAAAATAATATTAGATGATAATGCATGGGTATGATTTAAATATAGAGTTTAAAAAGAAGTAGTGAACAAGGAAACTCAAACAAAAATTAAGGAAATGTGGGATTATTTGAAAAGCGGCTCTCGAATGACTTTTGAAAATAGTAAAGGAGGGACATAATTTTAATGTTTTATTCAAGTTGTTTCAAATGGTGGGGCCCCTGTACATAACTGTAAATTGTTGTTCGTTCGATTTTGCATTAATTGGCCTTAAATAATAATTGCTTTGTTGTGTGTAGTGGCTGTGGATATCGGAGTTAAATTTTAAAAATCTGTTCTATTCTATTCTATTCTATTCTATTCTATTCTATTCTATTCTATTCTATTCTATTCTATTCTGTTCTGTTCTATTGTTAGTGTGCATGTAACTATGGTAACAGATGTCTTAGTTGTATGAAGTCATGTGGTGCCAGTTGCTGTTTTTTAATTATGGTTTACTTACTTCTAAATCTTATCTCAGCCCGGAGCTATTTGACATTAAAGACAGTGTAAAACAATTCCAGGCACCTTTTTTATGGATCTGCCTCAGAAATAGCTCTTCATCATTGGTCCATGCCCTGCCCTTCCTGCTGAGACAGACGGACAATAATGATAACTACGTTGTTAGAGGCAAATGAAGTTGTTTTGCACAAAGAGACATCTTCAGCAAAGGCTGAAAGGTATAATGTAGAAAGACAGTTTTCACAAGTGAAGCCCTGTAACCCTGTAATATATATGTCACTCACCTCTTACCGCTCAGGATCTGCCACTGTACGCTGTAAATCAATAGGTTTTCTTTCTTTTTTTCTTCGATGTACTAGCACCCGCTTGTTTGTCATTGTATGGCAGTATAATCTGTTTTTGTTATGAGTGGGTGGAAGGGACTGGAAGAAGAAAGGATCAATGAATGATTTAATTCTCACCAACAGCCTCTACCTCTTTATTTTATCACTCCAGAGATTTTTTTGTTTTTGATGAGCTGAGATCTTAATCATAGAAGAAAATTCAGAATAAATGATGCATTACACTAGTGTTAGAATGATTATGAGACATTAAATAGAGAATCTTTTTATCTGTATCCGTACAGGTCTCACATTAGATACTCATCTTCTGTTCTTTATCATCTCAAATGTATTCAGCATTCAGTGTTATATAGTGTAATATAGTGGTATATCTGTTTGATCAGAGACAGTGGAATCATTGAGATCGTTTCATTTATCTCTTGAGGGGGTTTCTGGAGTGACATTTTGTTTTATTAAATGGAATTCTGCATTTTCAAACATTCCCCTGTGGTCTACATAAACTGTAAATGCTCTGCTTGGGTCTGAATTCTTCATTAATTCAACTCCACAGGTCCATCTTCAACCCTATTTCTGAGTAATGACACCAGAAACGTTTTAATGTACATGAACTAGTTGAGGCCCCGCCCCCTCCAGGTGGTTGGCTGTGCTGCTCTGTCCCATTCAACCAATAACTGAACATTTAAGCTAATCGGCTTGAACTTTGGACACACTGTATTTTCCGTTTTTACTACAACCGCTGCTCCTGACGAACAATTATATCGTACTCGGAGAAATGTTCATCAGAAGTCTTGACCTTATATGTACAAATGTTGTGATGTAACTAGTTATAAAATGTAACAAATGAAGTAGGAATTAAAACAGGTTGTAGAAACCCACTTGATTTTTGCCAAAATGAATATAAATATATCTTTGCAGCACCTGGAGGGTTCAAATACAAACTTTATGAACTATTCGGGTCCAAATCAGAATCACCTTTATTGTCATTGTAAAAAACATCACAACAAGATTTGTGTGCATCTCCAACAGTTCCTTTTATAAAATGTTCTTAAAATATCCTGCCTGTAGTTAACAATTACAGAATAATTTACTTAAATAAATTAAGTATTTGTACAATTAGCAACAACACAACTACACAAATAAATGAACCAAAGACTAATAAAAGTGGGTTTAGCTAAATATGAGCCCTTTAATGCTCAATTAGTAGACTTTTTTCCAGAAAAACCCACAGCAGCTACGACTACTCCCTCACACCTGCCGACTGTGCTTAAACTCATATGTTTCTAGAGTGCTGCTAAGCTTGATTTTGCACAATCTGTCATCATTCAGTTTTGGAGTTGAAGCCTTTAAGCCCTACTGCTTCACCTCTGCTGCCAACTCACTATACCTAAGTATTTTCTTTTTATACGCCTCATCTGCTGCATCCTCCCATCACACCTTGAGCTCCTCACAGTACACAACCTGCTGTGGCGGCTGACCACAACATACACTCTGATTTTCTCCAAGTTTTCGCCACAAGCATATTCCCCGAACTACCAACCAGCCTTGGAATCCACTGCCTCTTTCCTCCTTCATGAAACAGGTAATATCTTTCTTCCTGTGAGCTGACAAATTCAATTTTAGCCATTTCCTCTCAGTCATCGGCTATGTTGCCAGGTGCTTTGGGACAGATTAAACATGTCTAGGTGTAACTGTAGTACAGACAGTCCCCACTTTGTGCCCATTTTCCATTTTTCACCAGGAGGTCACTAGCATAAAAAGTAGGAACATGAAAGTGAATAATTTCTTTCATTTTGTCCTCATTGCTTAGATCTTGCTCCCTTGTGTTCTCGCTGTTATTTCTTCAAATTAAAAATGTGAACTGCAACGTACGACAAGAGCAAAGATGTAGCTTGTGCACATCCTATGACACATGGAGACAAAGTGTCCACACAATGGATTACAGTTAATAACAGAACATCTATTGTTGGATAAGCAGGAAAAGACATTAATGAACATCAACTTAACACATGGTCTAATAGTGTTTTACTTTTATTTTAAGTGGATAGACTGTTATCATAGAGCTCTCACTGAGTACAATTTACATACTCCGTTGCTACATTTTTTTAAGTTCAAGGCAATTTCATTAGATTTAAGAATATTTAGTGTCTCAGTGGATGTGTCAAATATTATAACTATAGTTTCTAAGAGATGAAAGAGCAGTAATTGACAGATATCACTGCTGCACTTAAATGCCTAAATTATCTGCTTCTGACTTTATTAGAAACTGTATAAATGTTAAATTGAACATCTACACAGTGAACAAAAGTCCCGTACTCTACTATCTATCCTTTAGCCTTTATTACTGCGCACATTTGATGTGACGATAAGCTAATGCAGTCTCACAACATTTATTTCTGTCATTATAGATCATTCATTTATCAGACAGGGATAGTTGTTTGTTTACCTGCTTGACTAGTTTTAGTTACTTCCTGTAGCCTTTGTCAGAAGCGTCACATGATGTTAGTGTGACGTGTCTTATAGGCTGCTCAGGTGGGTTGGTCAGACAGCAGGGAGGGTTTACGCCCCCTGCTGTCTGACGTCTTCTCCAGGACCGCATCTCAGGTGTATGTGCCGTCATCCCTGTTCATTGTTCTTGGCGTGCATTTCCAACAACACAACACATCTAGAAAACCTAAAATCAACCTAACCCGACCATTGCAAGAGAGAGAATCACACTATGGATCATCTGTGCTTAAAGCAACAAATACCATTGATGGATCAGGGAGGCCACTGAGATACGGAAACGCACGCCAAGAAAAATGAACAGGGATGACGGTACATACACCTTATCGCACACCTGGGATGCGGTCCTGGAGAAGACGTCAGACAACAGGGGGCGTAAACCTTCCCTGCTGTCTGACCAACCCACCGGAGCTGCCTATAAAACATGTCAAAGTAACGACATGTGACGCTTCTGACAAAGGCTACAGGAAGTAGCTGAAACTAGTCAAGCAGGGAAACAAACAACTACCCCTGTCTGATAAATGAATGATCTACAATAACTATAGGTGGAAGACAGTATGAAACTATACCAGATTTATTTCTGTCATTCATTTTATGGATGCTTAAGTTCGACCTGACCAACTTAATCATCCCCAGGTCCTAACACTGCCCCCTCAGGCTTGTACTGTAGGCTCTAAGCATGATGGGTAATCAAGTCATCCACCTCTCTTCTTGTCTCATCTCCCATCACTCTGGAACAGGGTCATTCCGGACTCATCAGACCACATGATCTTTTTTCCATTGAAACACGGCTGAATCTTTACGCTCTTTATCAAACTGATGGATGGTTTAAGACACGAAACGCTCTTCACTGCATCAGTTAGGATTAAAGAAGTTGCAGATGAATCATATTAATCACTGCAGGAATTACCCAATAGAAGGATCTTACCTATTTGACAATTTGCACAGACATTTTTTGGCCAAGAAAATTCAGCCAAAGTAATAAATATGCAAATGAGCGGGTCAAGGCGTAACTCTCATTGAAGATGAAACCTGCATGAAGCCATCCATAAAATGTCTAATATGTAGTTGTAGTTTGAGCTCTTATTTTTTGCTCACAGTGAACGATTCTCAAGAAACCTAATAGTAGCCATCATTAACTATCAGTGTCCACTTTTGGAGGTACTGTTTGCAAAATGTCCCATCCGTATCGGTTCATTGGTCTTTCTCTACCTGTTAATAGGGCTATTTGTGCCAGTGCTGCTGCGGGTCAAGCAAACCAATCTGTTCTTTCAAAGCAGGGACTCTAAGCGTTCACTGTCTCCAGACTTTATCTGTCAATATCTCACTTCATTCACAATTTTGATGTTTGTTTTTAAGGCGCTGTTATTTTTAGATTTAGACACACTGTGGTGTTTTCATATCAGATTTATCTGTTTGGGTTGGACATGTCCCTACCTGTAAGGTGAACAAAGGAAAGAGGCTGTTAGATATAGTTTCACCACAACAACAACCTGAATAGTAGGGGTGTGTATTGGCAAGAATCTGGCAATACGATACAAATCACAATACTAGGATCACAATACGATATATCATGATGTATCACGATACTGTTAAAAAAGCCATTTTTTTGTTTGTTTCTTTTCATTTTAAGTGATTATGTCATTGAAGAATTGAATTACACCCTAAATATGCACAAATACTAAACATTTTTATTTGATCACAACTGGATCTGATGCTCTGTTAAAACTTTAATTAAGTTTTACACTCATTAGAGTTTACGATCCTGGTCAAATGTTCATATTCTATTTGTTCATAACTAACTTTATAACATTACTTTTGTGCGATCCCAACAAAGGAACGAACATCTGCCTCTCATGCAGTAAAAAGTAATTTAAGAATGCTTCAAATCACCATTATTTAATAAAACGGTGTTCAATAATAATAAATGAAATACAAACAATAAAGAAAAATAAAAAACAAAAGTTAACCTCTGCCATATCTGCATTTGAATAAATACCTAAAATATCAATACACTAGGGCTGCTCAATTAATCGAATTTTAATCGTGATTACAATTTTGGCTCCAGACGATCTCAAAATTCATATAATCGA
>JAQQZY010000024.1:7425987-7436734 GCA_030068375.1 Ostorhinchus rueppellii | reverse complement strand
AAGTCTGTTCAACTAACTTACTACAGTTATTAAATTATTAATATTTTTAATCCAAAGGCATAACAACAACATTACAAGATATTTTTATATAGCTATTTAACAGGACTGTTTTTTTTTTTTAAATGTTCAATAAATGCATAAATGTTCTAAATTCAAGACATAATCGGGTAAATATTCATGATTTCAATATGGATCAAAATAATCATGGTTATGATTTTTTCCATAATCGAGCAGCCCTACAATACACTACTTTTTAATATCGATACAGTATCATGAAATGAAATATCGCAATATATTGCAGAACTGACATTTTCTTACCCCCCTGCTGAATAGCCTGAATTTCTGCAAGTAGGTTGAAGGTATTTAATGGCCAGGGTTAGTACTGTTAAGAGTGGATTATTAGATACAGTGCGTCCTGATGTGTTTTCTGCCTTAAGCCAGAATCCGACATTACCTGTAAGAGATGACAACTCATTACATATGTCTGACCAAACATTTGCCCTTAAACATTTACCCAGTCGTTGTGGTCTGTTTATTCACCTTCAGGGTGTGAATTTTAATCAGAGACCTTTATAGAGAGTATGCTTCCTCCTTTTTTTTTTAAATTTTAAAGTGACCTTCCAACTAAAGCTCAGGTTTACTCTGCCCTTCAGATCACACCGTCGGTTAATTTCAAGGCTCAATTTTCAATTCACCACTTTGTTGGAGTTGTTTGTTGCAGTGACTCACACTCAGAATGAAAGACCTTTGACTTTTTAAATACCTATCGCTTGATGTCTGTCTATATGCTGGAAACATGGGGTTGATGGCAGCTGTCATATCTAAAGGCTGTCACCATCATCCATCCATCACTTTGACGTGGCTAAGGGACGGCATTGCATGAAGAACATAAAGGTAGCAAATACCACATGGCATGAAGTGACTCATATAGACTACTACCCACATTTCCAAATCATCTTATGTGAAAGAAGTCAAAGGACGATTAGTGACCTTGTATGCAGACATGCAGGCTAATCGCTAGAAGGCCATAAAACACATTCATGCTTATGGAGGCAGCTCACATGCTCCGAGGCACTTCATCGACCAT
The DNA here is from genome assembly GCA_030068375.1 of Ostorhinchus rueppellii. Taxonomy (NCBI): domain Eukaryota; kingdom Metazoa; phylum Chordata; class Actinopteri; order Kurtiformes; family Apogonidae; genus Ostorhinchus; species Ostorhinchus rueppellii. The sequence goes on along the minus strand of JAQQZY010000024.1, from coordinate 7,435,647 downwards.
GCACGCTCTAATGTCACTGCACACAAGATCAACATGCAAACACATACACAAGGGTCACTATTGGGAGCTCTCCAAGAAAGGATGTTATGGGAGAAAATTAAAAGAAAATAAGAGCAGCAGTCACACAAGGTTTAACTTTGATCTTTTTTCTGATCTGAACAGACAGTTGAGTGTTTCAGAAAACTAAGCTTCAGTTCAGTTTGAGGTGTAGGCCCACTATTCATACCCTCCATCAGGACCTTGGCTCTAATACCCCTGGCAGCTCAGTCAGCATTATATAATGCATATGAGAGTGTGTATTGTGAAAAAACAAGAGACTGCTTTTAATGGCTTAAAGACACTAAGTAAAGAAAACAGAAAAAATCAATTACTGAACTCATTACTTATAAGCATAGCAACAACAAGATAGAAATGAAAAATGGATGGCAGTTTGAACAAAAATCACAGGCCTATTTATGCTAGAGTGGAGACTTAAAGTTTTTTTTTTTTTGTAACACAAGACTGTTGACAGTGTGATATTAAACTGTGACAGGCCTGTGGGTATTACTGCTCTCATTTTGCTGAACAAGACACAGGACTCATAAGCCTGGCACAAGACTATAAGTCCATGAATTCTCATGTCATTTGGCTGCTCAGTGTAATTAGTAATGACTGCCGAAAAATATTTTTTTGTGCAATAGCAGCCATGCAGTCATGCAGGGAGTAATGCTGGTCATTGGCATGTTTGTTCTAATCTTTATGGAAACTTGTCGTAGTTAGACTGAAGTTAGCCCCAAGTGAAGAAATGAAGCAAACACGTGAAAAACAAGTTAATGCTATACCATTTTGGGATTATTCCTCAGTCGCATTCAGTAAGAGTTTCAAAAGAAGCTTGAAAAGGACAAATGCTGTTTAATAAAGTGCTGTCTGTTGAGATATGCACATGGACGCACTAAAACTCTCCCACAAACACACAGGACTTCTAAAGCATAACAAAGCAATGTGCGGCCCTCTCAAAGGCTGCTTAACTTCAAAGTCAGACTATCATTTCTCCATGAAGAGATGATTTAACTTCTCTTTTTAAAAGGTCATGTTTTATTTATTTATTTATTTTTAATCCTGGCTCTCTGAGGTTTACCAATTTCCATCTTTGGTGCAGTAGCCAGGTGCAATAAGATGAGCAGATGAAATACCAGAATCAGTCAAACAGAAGAACAACTTGTGCCTGCTCGAGTTAGGATTGGACTCCATAGAGCCTGGGGTGACATCGGACTAGCCCACTCTTAATTACCACTAATGAGTGGAGCATGAGTGACCTGACAATGGTGATGGTCCGTACAAAAGGCTCGAAAAATAAGCAACACTTTGATGGGACATGTGGATGCATGGATGAATGTGGTTGCTCTGGTCAGAGAGGCGTAACAGCAAAGAAACAAATATGATAAAGAGGCAACATGGCTGCCAGAAGTAAAAATTAGTGGAATCTCATCAGTCAGTTTACACATTCTTGGCACAGTGAGATAGAACACTTTACAATAAATCATGGAAGTTTGGGGTCAAACATGTAGGAAGTCTAAACAGCCCTCTATCTGTGGCTTCATATCCATATGTTGCCATTTTAAACTTTCAAGTGCAGCCACACCTTCGTAACTCAGTCTGAAGTTGAACACCGCACTGGGCTGTTTCAACAATGACTCCCTTTTTGCATTTATATTCCTGGCATGCAGAGGGTATGAATCTTAGTACTCAGCGGGGTAAAACAGGAACAGAGCAAAAGAGGACTACCGTGGCGTCTGCATGTTTGTGAATTTATGCATCTGTGCATGTGTGTGTGTGCGTTAGTGTACTGTAGGTTTGGGTGTGTGTGTTTGTGTGCACATTCCAGCTCCGTTCCTCTTTGGATTTGAAGTGGCTGTTGCTTGCCAGCCAGCCTTCTCCACCCTCCATGCTTCTCACAGCAGATCCAGTGTGCCTGAGGGAGAGGCTGGGAAAACATGTGGGGGAGAACCCGGAGGAGCCGGAGGGAGACCCGGTCTACCTGCTGCCTGCAGCTGAGTTGAGCCAGTTGGTGAAGGGCAGACACCCAAAATATGATACCTTCGATATTTGCTTTGGCTTGGTTTGCATGATTCGTTAGAGGATGTACTGTTGCTATGAGCAATGACAGTTTTAACCTGCAATAACAACCCTGCTTTGGGAATGTTTCCTTTTTTAAAAGTACTTTTTTGCCAGCTAATTTCTTTTTAGTCAGCTGTACTTTGTCGCCCTGTAGATTCATGTGAACATTAAATGCTTTTTCTTTCAAATACGAGCTTGCAGGACCAGTTTAGTGAGTGATGTCGCAAATTGTTCAATTACAGCATGGCCAGCATTCACCCCTAAGTATGAGCGCCATCATCGACTCATAAGATTTAACAATGAGCGCATTGTTTATTTGTCAGACTTTCCACATTTTCCATAATAAGCAATACAATTTAGGTCGCTGGGTCTCCTCCCCTGAGGCTTTCAGCATTGTTCATCTTGAATGATCACATTTCGGATACAAGTGCTCTCACATTATCAAAGTGACAGAGATATTTGCAAACGGAAGCCCTGAACAGCAAGGGCCATCCCCTGGAGGAGGTGCTGGGAAACGGGGAAGCAAAAGGGAACGGCATGCAGCCCTGGGCCTCATCATTCTCTGTCAGGTATGGCCCACTTCCAGTCAGTGTCTGTGCTTCACGCAGCCGCTTTGCAAAGTCAGAATGATAGATTACGCTAGGTGAGTTAAACAATTACGGAACAATTTGGAGCTCTATGCCTCATAAATTGCTGGTCCCCCATCCTGAAGCAACTCAGGGAAGAGTAATGAATCCACATCTGAAAAAAGAAAGTCAGATAAATTGCTTAAGTGATTCTTTAATGTTAATAATAGCAACAATATGAGGTCTAAGAGTGTTGTGTTTTTTCAGTGAGTCATATTTGTTCTACCTTGTGGTAATGTAATTTAACTCTTAGGCACATACATCAAAAACAGAGTGTACAAATTGAGGCATAACATTCGGTTTTTATCTTCACATGCCAGTAGGGAGTGCATTTCAGTTTTACACTGCACAAGGTTTTATCTGGCAGGTGACTGATAACTGACTCATCTGCCCACTGTGAATACAACAAACCAGTAAATGAGGAAAGAGAGAGCAGGGCATGTGTTTGACGTGACTCTGTAGTGACGCACAAGACGGCGGGGGTCTGGCCCGTCTGCTGGGATGGCAGCAGTTATCAGATTATTTCTACCCGTTTGCGGACATGGGACTCTGGGGAGGTGCAAGGAGAAAATTAAGATAAATTTTATGGCTCTGCTCTTCTGTGTCAGTACAGCAAGGACATTACACATGGCTTATGTGTTTTAAATCCCTAAAGACATAGTAAAAATGATCACAGAGGCAAACATGACTTGAATATAGAAAAGAAAAAGACTCCTAAGAAAACAGAAATGAGCTTTTTTTTTAATTTCTTTTTTTTTTTTTTTAATTTCGTTATTAGTTTGAACAGTTTTCAGTGATGGGTACAATTCACTTGTGTCAACATGTGCACAATATTGTTCTCTTTTTAAGAAACATTTTTTGTCAAAACCAACAAAAATTAACAAAACAAATGAAAATACAAAAAAAAAAACAAACAAACAACCCCAAAACAAAACAACAAAAAAAGTGGTCAAAGGGAGAAATCATAACAACATTAAAGCACTTTAGGGGGTGATCAATAGACTGTCTGTAATAGTTCTAATTACCTCCGCCAAGGAGGTTATGTTTTTACCGGCGTTTATTTGTCTGTCTGTCTGTCTGTCTGTCTGTGTGTTAGCAAGTTTACAGAAAAACTACTGGACGGATTTTCTTGAAATATTCACCAGTGATAGAGAACCACCCACCCAAGGACATTCCCATCAAATTTTGGTCACGATCCCGATAGCAGTTTTGACATCATAACCTTGGCAAAGGTTTGCGCTCACTGAGCGCTCTTGTTTAAAATTAAATCGGGCTTCTTATTTTTATATTTCTTTGTATAATATATTTTTTATTTCGTACTTTTTTTTAGCACTTATTGTTAAGTTGGTCTTTGGCCTTTTTGATAATTCTCCGATAGGAATGAAGAGACTGGAAAATAAAAGCAAATATGCAAATAAGGGATGTTACATTTTCACAGATAGTACCCTTACTATAGGTCAGGTGCTATTTTCTACTGTAAATCATGGTTTATAGGAATAATTATCCCAGGAGCTATGGAAACAAAAAAATAATGAAACTAAACCAATGAAAAGACTAAAAATGGTTATATTTTGGCTCTTTTTTTTTTTTTCTTCCATGCTCCCCTGTCTGAGGCCGTCAGATTGTTCACATCCTTTGATAAAATAAGTCACACATACATTTAATTTAAACAGGTATACGTCCTGTATTTATTTATAACTTGTCCGTTTTTGCAAATATTAACTTCAAGTACCACACTAGACCTTTGAATATGAGGAGGATGTGCTTCGCCCCAGTCAGTTTCCCCTGTAGAGGCTCAGCCATGGATTACAAATCTTGGTGTCATCATTTGTCATCACTCCTTCCTCACACACAACCTCCTGTACACCAGGTTTTAACTCCTCCTTTTCACCCCTCATTGCAGATGTCTTGGTCAGTGCTTGTATCCTCTGTTGCTGTCACTTGGTTACATTTTGCCACCTCACCAGGTGTACGGTACACAGAAGGAAAGAGTGGGAATTGAAGATGCTGCAGCAGGTTATTTCATGGAATAGGCACTGCAGAGAGTTTCACATTCAGGGTTGTTACAGAAATATGCGGTGCAGAAATGTTCATAAAAAATATTGTATAAATATTTAAGTTGGTAAACATAATTAATTGTGCATGAGAGTTGTGGTTTGACTCCATTCTGAGCATATGTCTTGATGCAAACCTAACATTTCCTAGGATTATCTCCTTGTTTCATGCCTCACAAAGTCCATAGACACGCAGTTAGTCTGAAGCACAAACAAAATAATGCAGATAAACACTGACATAGAAGCACTGAAACGCACGTACACAGCAGCACACAGGCAGTGACTCTACTTTTCCTGCCTTAAGGTTTTACTGTCTTATCTATTTTGCATTTTCCTTCATATTTATGGTGCTGAGTTTTCATGTCCATGAGCATCTCCACTTAAAAGCTCCAAGTGTTTACAAGAAGCTTGATATGATGTCACTCCCTTAAAATGACCCAGAGCAGTATTTTCCCTCGCAGCAAATCTCATTTTATGACATTAGTCATATCCTTTAATTACTGCACTGCCTTCAGTGCTAAATGAGCAATTACTTTAGAACATTGTTGCATTTAGCCGGATTGCTGTGTTTTCATCTAAAGTTCAGCAGCTTTTCATATTTTTAGAGCTGTAATTCAGAATGACTCTGTCCTTTATTTAAGTTCAGCATCCCTGGCAAACCCACTTTTTTTTTTTGCTGTCCCTGCCCTATATCAGATTATGAGCTAATTTTAAGAAGGAAAGGCCCCTGTGCTGCTTTTAAAGACTCTCCCAAATGCTCGTAGAAAGGTAGTGCAGGGTGAGCCCAGAGATTACGGCTCAGTGACTTCAGATTTTTCCCTGCTGCTGCTGATTGCTAGTATTGTCTGGAAAGCATCCTGCGGGAAGTGTGCGACTCATGGATATTACACACAGACTTATTACCCTTGACAGAAGAAATGAGATGAAAAGAGGGAAATAATAGCAGAAGAGCTGCTACCTCAGGGTAAAATAACACACGGCCTGCAGGGAGGCTGGTTTCCCCCTGATTGGAGATGATTGTGTAATTCTAGTTGTGCCCTTGTTGTGCGTCGGTCACCCGTCACAAGTTCTCCATCTGTGTATGCGTTTGAGTGTACGGTCTATTGTGGGTTGATGAATTTTACAGGATGGACACACATGTGGGTGTTTTGTTGGACTTCTTCGTGTCTGGCTCATATTTGAGCTTCTGTGTTTTCCATTTCTATGCTGAGGGATTTAGGGACAAAAAACATCTCAACTGGTAACTGTCTATTTATGTTTATCAGCTGGAGCTAACTGACGCTAAAGAGTAAGCAATGAATGCACAAGTCAGACAGAATAAGAGGTTTAATCTGTGATTGAAATGCAAAAGAGCAGCCCCTCCACCAGTGTTGGAGTGAGGATTTTGAACATTCTGTCACTGCAAAACTGTCTAACCTTTTAAAATCAGAATCAGATTCAGTTCATTAGTACACACACACACACACACACACACCCCCACACACACACACACACATATTTAATATATATCAGGGTTCTCCCCAGAAAATTATAGTATCCTTGGGGGGGGGGGGGGTGTCGTTGTTTTTCTGGCCACTCCTCCTCGGCTTCACGGCCCGTGGTCACCACCAAGGACGCAACAAAAAATGCACAGATCATTCTCTGATCATCAGGCATCGTATAACACTTGCATTTTGTCGTGGTTTGTGTCATCTGGATGTAAACAGGAAGTGAGTTTACATGTGATCCCGACCAATTAGAGTGCTTGATTTAATGCATTACATCATATCCAACCGATGGGAAGAAAGTCTCGTGCTAAAACCTGGCGACAGACGCAACTCTGCGAGATTTCAAATGAAAAACATTATGGCGCTGGAAAATAGAGCACGTGTCTGCAAACCCGATGGATTTCGATAGATTTGAGCAAAATTATCAGGGAAGAATAGAAAAAGGGTCCTAATTTTGAAAGTAAAATGGTGCTGAACTAGCAGTGTACTGGCGCAGCGCCGTTGTTCCACGATATGGGGAGAACCCTGATATGATGTTTTTTTCACTTTTTGAGTTCGCAAATGCTCACAGATATTGAAAAGAATGAATCATAGACATACAACAAACTGGATGGATGCATGGATGCATGGATGGATGGATGATTCATTAAATCATCATTTTCATTGAAAAATATAAAGTATAGATTTTCCATCCACACTTTAAAGCTGTTTTAACTATTAAACACCACACATACTTTTACTTGTGAAGTTCTTACTGTCTTCACATTAGAATCCATGAACCCCAGAGAGAAACATCTTACACTGTAGAATCTGTTTCAGGTAACTAGTTGTGTTACCCGTCTTCTTTGTCGTACAAATCAAGTAAAATGCAATGGTTGTGATGACGTTATGGGAATGACTTGTGAAATGCACTGTTTTGTTCAGACTGAATGCACGTGTAAGGCTAACAACAATGAGCTAAAAGAGTCTTAACATGCAACGTAGAGCAGATCTGATTGTCAACATCTGGTGTTTTTCCATCACATGGGACACCTTTCACATTTTTCATCATTTGATCCATTGTAATATTAAAAGAAACTCAATACATGTACCTTTTGAAAGCATAATTAACTGAAAGAGAACTGTGGTGTAATTAGAAGGCTGCCACAGAGGATGTGTTCCATATTACAAGGCTAAATTAAACTGTTTACTTCTTGATTTCCTGGTATCTAATGAACTTTGAAAAAAAAAAGTGTGTGTATACTTTGTACAGTGATGATGATTACACCATTCACACATAACAACACTAAGGAGGCCAGTAAGGTGATGAAATGATTAGCTGGATTTTTAAAGCCTCCCTTGTCAGCACTCCCATTTACTCAAGTGTCCTTGAACAAGAAACTGACTGAGAGGAACTGTTGTGCATCAGAGCCTGAACGACCTTCATGTGTAGAAGTGTCAATAAACCATCAGTGGAGTATCGCATTCATTTCCTCCACTAATTCTAATTCAATATTTAAAAACAGCTATTGATGTTTTCACAGTGGGCTCTCCTGATGTAAAAAACAAAAATAAATCCACCGGTGAAACACATTTCCGTTGGTGGTTTTCTCGTGAGGCCACATCAGGAGGTATCTTTGAGAGAGAAATAGCTTTTTTTTTTTTTTTTATTTTTTTATTTTTTTACTCGTCTGCTCTAAACACGAGCATCTTCAGCAGGACGCATCCTGAATGTGGTTGCCCAGCAATAGGAAATATTCAGTTTGGATTCAGCTGAACACATTGTTCTCTCTGGAGAGTTCATCCCACTTGAACGTGTCACGAAGTGCCTGGGATTAGAACTTTTTAATTACTAATAATTATCTGTGTGTGTGTCTACTTTCGTGTTGATGCACCGGGGTGTTATTTACTTGTTTACAGATAGTGACTGCATATTAGCATTTCTATTTGTGCACGTGTTTGCATGCGTGCACACATTTACAGTATGCGGGTGTATGCCTTCCTCCTCTGCCTGTTTCTTAATTTAAACAGACATTTGGATGTGTACTAGTATTTTCTCTCAGGACTCGTGCTTGTACAGTCCTACTTTATATCCCTGTGGCTGGCACTGTACTAACCCATTAAAGACTTGTGGCTACCTCAGACCAAACTGTGGTCACCTGAGAACCCAGAACGCCACTAGAGATTTACAGTCTACCCAGGCATACCAGTGCTCCTTATGAAAACAATTTCATCTTCACACTCCTATTTCTACATCTCGACTCACACTGATGATGTTTCACAAGGAATAAAGCAGCCATTTAGATCGGGAAAGCATTCGATTGCATCTTAACACACGTCACTACTCTGTTTCCCGCTTTTCCATCTCACTATGTTTCCCTCCGTGATCGCTCGCTCACATACATATGGTAGCCATCTGTCCTGGCAGTACAGAGCCAGCGCCTAGAGTGAGGCAGCCCTACTCTGATCCATGTACAGTAACAACACGATTAACCCTTTAGAGCCACTACAGTGACATAAGAGCATTTTCCATTTTTTTTTATTTTTACGTTTTGCTGTTTACATTTGTTTACTTCCTCGCCGTTTCTGCATTTCTTTCATCCTGTCACTCTGCATGATTGTCCTCCTGAGTTAAAATTGCTGCAGAGTCAGAGCATATCTCAATCTTCCAAGTTCTGCTTACCTGTTTGTTCAGAGCACTCGTGATTTTTTTTCCAAGTCAAACTCTGCTGTCTGCTGTATGTTTGTGAAAGTCGAGGCTTGTTCCTGCAGAGGGAAGTGCAGTTCACTCAGAGTTCCTCTAAAATAGATTTAAGTGCAGGGTAGGACCCACATCGAGGTCAGTTCTCCTGCCCCACTGCTCTAGTCACCGCTGATACAAGTTGGTGTGGATCCAAACTACAATTGTACGACCTTGGCAAGTAAAGCTTTACTGAACACTACCCAATACCAATCATTCATCTTACATTATACCAATCATTTTTTGTACACTGGCTCAATTATTATATAGCTGCCTTCTGGAGGAACCGACTACACTGATCTACAATTTTTTATTTTTTATTTTTTAGAAATTATCTGCTTCAGAGATTAAAGGTGCTAAATGTTAAGTATTTTAAGAAATTAAATTGGGAAACAAATGACAAAAGTGCTGGTTTGCTGATGTTTTCAAGGTATTTGTATGTGTTTGTGTATGTAGGTATGTGTTAGAACACATATATATACTGGTTTCTGTACATTTATACTATTGATTTCTTCATCTTCCACTAGATAGAACCATTCATTCATTCATTCATTCTTCTATACCCGCTTTATCCTCACTAGGGTCACGGGGGTCGCATGGCGCCTATCCCAGCTACTTAAGGGCGAAGGCGGGGTACACCCTGGACAAGTCACCAGTTCATCACAGGGCTGACATAT